>JAYDZK010000271.1:1378997-1393115 GCA_034509185.1 Euphonia xanthogaster | reverse complement strand
CCGCCCCGAGCCCCTGGAGCCCCTGGAGCCCCTGGAGCCCGTCAGCCCCTCAGGGCCCGAGCCCTGGAGCCCCTGGAGCCTGTCAGCCCCTCAGGGCCCAAGCCCTGGAGCCCCTGGAGCCATCGGCCCCTCAGGGCCCGAGCCCTGGAGCCCCTGGAGCCTGTCGGCCCCTCAGGGCCCTCGGCAGAGCCGGCACCAGCCGTGGCTCCAGGCTCTGCCTGCAGCACCTGCCTGGCCAAAACAGGAATCTTCGGCCATGGAGAAAAGAACATAAACCATGAGCCACCTTTCCTGTCCACATGCTACTTTTGAAGCCTGCAGAATCCTCGCTCCACACTGCAACTCACAAAGACAGCCCTGACAGCATGCAATGCAATGGCAATGCAAAGCAGACCACTTCTTGGGATTAAATCTGCTTTTTGGAACAAAATAGCTGTAAAATAGCCCTCAGTAACTGCAATACTGTTTCAGAAAACAGCAGTCTTTAAAGACAAGACAAAAATGTGGCAGCATCATAATCCTGTGTGGGTAAGCTCTTCACTGTGAAGTATTCCTGCATTACTCATTCTGAGAGGGACAGTAACCCAAGATAAAACCTTTTTCCTCTTATGAAAGCTTCCTTACATTTTATTTACTGGGCCGCCCTTTCAAAACATTCAATAAGCAAGAAAATGTTTTCCCTTATATATTTTAGGATTCTTCTTTACCAGCTCCAAACCAAACAGGCACAATGTGAATTCCTCAGGAAGAGGGGCATCATATGCAACAATATTGCTCCACACGGGGGCTGGAACTTATATCCAGACTTTCCTGATGTCACATCCCTGCAAAACCCATTGCATTCAGGAAGGTACAATATCACTTAATGTTTATGTGGCTGTTATTTTTAAATGGTATTTTTCAAGTCCAATGTAGTTTTCAAATCTTTATCTGGATTATGTGTGAATTAATGGAAATAACAGTAACCTAACTATTGCCAGCTCCAAACATGCAACTGATATTCTCCAAGGGCTGAGTGCTTGTGCACACGAGGGCAGGGGTGCTGGAATGTGCACTTCAGTTTACTTCCATGGCTTCCACCAGCCAGGCCTTACTCCCTGTAACTGCAAACCCACCTAAAGTGGATTTCTTAAAGAAAACCACCACTTTTTCTTTCCTAAGCAGCAGGTATGGACTGCCAACCCCCATTTAATGCACACAGCTCTCACTGACTTCACTGGGACTTTTGCATTTTTTAGTTAGAATGGGAAGAGAAAATTCCTTTAAGGCAAAACACCAACATTTAAACTATGCTCCTGGCTCTATCCCCCTACACCCTCCTCCCAGTGAATCACCTCCAAAAAATGCTTACATTCCACCAACATGAGAGAAAGAAGCATGACTCTTCTGAACAAGGAACACACTTAAGCCAATCTCATTTCTTTTAATTATTTGTGTTCACTTTCCATACCATGGACAGAGACCATGGGTTTTGGGTTTTCCTCAGCTGCTTTGTATTTGAAACACATTACTGCCACAGAAGTCCCAGTACTATCAATGGAAAACAATGGAATTCCCTGCAATCTTATCTAAAGGATAGCTGCTAAACGGAGTGATAGCATTCCCCATCCCCCAACACCTTCCCCATCTCAACACCTTGAACGAGCCCATGAAATACTTTCTCATTTCCTCAGAGCACAGTTTCTAGAGATTGAAAATGAAGCAAGGCCTCTTCCTAGGAATATCTGAAAAGACACCAGTTTTCATTCAAATACTATTTTATGAGAAAATACCTGACATGTTCTTAAATGTCAGGAATACTTCATTTCCCCCATGCAGCACCCTGAAATTTCATACAAAATTTAACAAGAAATGAAGGAGGCTTCTGGTGCAGCTCTGAATGCATCATACAGAATGTGGCTGCTCAAATGAAATAAAAGCACACCAAAGTAAAAGCTGCCAAGGAAAAGAATAAAAACAAGGAATCTCTCATAAAGAAAGTAAAAGGAGTGCCCGGAGAGGACAAAGGTGAAGAGGCAAAGCTAATCTGCAAGGAGTAGGGTCAGGCTGAGCAACAAGTAGTATGTTTAGACTGGAAAACAAAGGTTGACAGAAAAGCTGGAGTGCTTCCTTTCACTGACCCTGCCAAAATCCTTTCCAAAACGTGGCTTTTAGATCACTTCCTACCTCAACTCCTCTCCCATGAACTTCTCTTCAATCCCACTGACTAAATATACAAAAAGGACAATGTCACTACTCTTTTGCTGTAAAAGGTCAGGATAAGTCTCTACCATCTTTATTGTTTTAATTTCTATCTTAAGTCACATTACAGCTGTCCCTCTCCTCATTTGTTTTTTAAGAGCATTAAGGAGCAGCTGAAACAAAAAGAGGTTTTTGAATGAATTCTGAGCCAAACTGTTTAAGCCCACTTCCCTAAACATCATACCTTAAAATATACTCCCCCCACAAAGGGGAATGCACTATATCCCCTCACTGCTCCAGGACTCTGCTTTCTGCTTGCCTACCTGAAAACCAGATTGGACTTCTCTGCCAAGCCTGGTAAGCACAGGACAGAGCAGAGCAAGCAGGAGCTCTCCTGAGACCTCTGCAGCTGACAGGAATCCTACCTGCAGCATGAACACACCATTTTCATGAAAGTGCTCTGGAGAAAGGTTTTGCAGGTGCATTCTCCCCACTGTGAACTGCTCCTCTCAGAGCACACGCTGGTGTGCTGGTGTCAGTTTCCCACATCCCAAGGCAAATGTGATGTAATTACCAAGACAGCCTCTCCCCCTCTGTGGTCCAGGTACTACTGGATCCTATGAAGAGAGCACTCCCAGCAGGACCCAGCACTGCAGAGTCTCACTGCAGATCAGAGATCAGGGAATTCAGCTGGGATGTGGGAAATCTACCTTCAGCTCCCTACTTACCTGATTTAAAGCCTGATCTTGAAACTGAAATCCCTCAGAAGGTCAGAGTTGTTATCACATGGGCATACAGACTGTCTTTTCCCCTCCTCTTTGTTCCAAAAGTTATGACCTGGGTTATAGGAGGCTGATGGGTCAGAAAAATGAGTAAGAAACACAGAAAAAGAAAGTATGTATGGGGAATGTGGTAAAAGACAAAGAGAGAGAGGAAAGAGAAGTGAAATGAGAGAAACAGAACAGACAATTAGAAAGGCAGAGAGATGCAAAAGGGGAAAGTGCAGGTACAACTTGGTCCTGAAGTTTATAAACTGATTTCCACCAAATCTGTCATCACAAGCAAATTACGTTAACTGAACCAAAGAGCAGAAAACATGCCTTCCTTAGCTTTCAGCAGTCAGTATTTTAAAACACCAACACTCTCCCTTGTAATTCACAGTCTCCTGTGAATTACCCTCAATCTCCCTCCTCCCCACATTCTGTGCCTAAATCTTCCTTATTTCTTTATGCACTCCAATTAATCCATTCTTTTGGCCAACATATCAACATCTGGGACACAGAGTTAAAGCCATATTTACCTTTGATTTTACACATTTATATAACAGGAACAAGACCAACTCCAGCTCACTCTAACCTACAGTTCTGTAGACGACAAGAGGAAGTTACTGTACAACCTGTTAGCACCAACAGCAACCCTGAACTCTCTCAAGCTGTAATGTGGCCAGCACTTCCCTTTGCAGAATTTTAAGATGCACCTCAAGCCTCAAAGGAGTGACTTAATTTGCACCCTCTTTGTCTTACCTCAAAAGGCAGCGTGATTGGTGGCGGTGGCTTTTTCAGCTCTTCACATTTTCTCTTTTTACATATCCGGTGACTGGTTTTGCGCTTCCTGCAGCAGCTGCACTCCTCACAGTTTGTTTTCCGCAGACAGGGCTCACACACTCCACAACGCCTTCGTTTCTTTTTCTCCAGCATAGGGAGCAGAGATGAATATGGAAGAGGGTAATCACCAGCTGGATTTTTAAGAGAGTATGGCCCTGAGGCCTCAACTGCTTCAGTGCTGTTGCTCAGGTTGTCCTGAACCAAATTCAAGCTTACTCCGACACTTCCCAGCTGTGATGAATAATCATTATGCTGCAGTCTTGAGTCAGCTGGCAAATCTGCATGTATGGCTTTTTCTGAGGCAAGAGCAGAGATTTCCATGCTTGAAGGCAACTCTGAAACAAAACCTGCAGAGAATTGTCCAGAGCTTTCAGAAGAGATTTTATCAGCTGTGCTTTTTCCTAAATCTGAAGATAAAGTGGGGACATACCCTGAATTTAAAATCAGTGTCTCTGCATCAATACATCTAACAAGCTGTTCAATGTCCTCTACTTCAATATTGTTTAAAGAGGTACTGGAGACTGGTTCACATACTCTGAATATGTTCTTGGTGTCAAATTCTGAATTCTCTTTTGTAAAGCTCAAATCTGAATTTGAATCAAGTTCTCTGTGAATGGGTACAAAATCCACAACCAGTTTCATGGGGTATTCTGCAAGTGAGCTTGTACCTTCAAAATGTAAAAGCAAATTTGATTCAGAGGCAGCTACAGAACTGGAATTTGAACCAATGTCTTTATTCTCAGATTCCAAACCCCAGCCTGCCTGCAAGCAGGAATCTGCCAGTGACCTTGCACCTTCTAATAAATGTTCTTGTGAGTTAAACTCAGAGGTAACTAGAGATGAAGAATCCAGGTCTTCTTCTTCCCTAGGTAGCACCATGTCCAACCCTGCTCCAATGTGGAATTTGGCAAGTGTGACTGACTCTATCAGCACTGCTGAGCTGAGGCCTGAGGTATCAACAGAGCTGGAGTCAGGTTCTGTACTGTTAGGCACCACATGGAAGGGAGCCTCTGCATGCACCTTCAAGTTTGATTCAGAGGCAATTCCAGAGTCAGAAGGAGAAGATGGAAGCACCAGCGCAGCATCTTCAACAAATGCTTCAGCCAAACTACCTGTATCCAGATCACTGAGTATCTGCTCACAGGGCAGGTCTGCATGCTTAGATTCCACCTCTGAAGCTTCTGGACCATCATCAGTTACCTGATTGTTTGGAGTGGAGTCATCTGTTTCAGATATTTCTGCCTCCCCGTCCTGGCTGGCCCCTGGGATCACAGGCTCTTCACCGGCACCGCACAGCCAGCCCTCTGCAGGCACAGCAGCCAACTCATTTGGAGCTGCATCTTGTTCCAAAGCTATTTCACCTGCTTCATCATTTTTCACTTCTACTACTGCCAGGGCTTCTTGTTCATGTTCTTCCTTTGTTTCTAGCCTTTTTTGTGCTGCAGCTTTCCTGGGCTTTGCAATTACTGGAGTTTGGGACAATCTTCTGGAGAAGGATCGGTTCCGGAGAGCCATTGTGAAGCCATTGATGCTGAAAGAATCCTGGTTGTGGAAGAGGATATTGTCAGCTTTCTCCAAACTCACCCAAGACGCCCCAGACAAGGTTACACTGCTCCTGAGAAGTCTACCTGAAGAGCTCATGATTGGTTTCTTTTCTTGCTGTTTTTTCTTAACATCTTTTTCTTGCACTGGCTTTTTGCCTTTTCCAGAACTAACAGCTTTTGTGGAAGCCTTGGTGGTTTTCTTTCTCACTTGGCTAGATTTCTTTTTGCTCTGGTTAGTTCTCCTTTTGCCTAACTCTTCTTTTTTGGCTGATCTGGAAGGCCTCGCATGGTGAGCCATGTCTGCGGAGCAGGAGCAGTGTTAAGAGGAGAGATGGAAAAAAATCATGAGCTCTTGAGAGACCTCTTCAGTAGAAAACAGCACACTCCCATTGCTGCTTTCTGTGCTCATACAATGTCAACTCTGAAACAGAAAAAGATACAAAACAGCATTAATATACTTCTACTTTTACAAGGTGCACATATATTCAGCTGACCATTTTTAATATTTAAAAACAGAGGTAGAATCAGAAATATCAGTATTGAGTGTTATGTTCAACCAGCACAAATGCTTTTAAAATATATATATATATATATACTACAAAATAAAAAGCTTGCCTAAAGGCCTGTAACACAAACAAAAAAGCAAACTGAACTCAAATGACCAGGCAACATCACATATTTACTATTTTATGTCAGTACTAAAAAGTTTGAGTTTTCTCAATTTTATTAACAGTTCATAAACCAATACACTTCGCCTGAGTAAGGAGAAGCTAATATTTATCAGTGTAAGGACATTCAGGAACAAAAGAACAAAGCTGAGTTTATTTTTTTGTGCATACTCAATATATCATCACAGCGCATCTATCATTTTTTCACTACCTACTGGTAAATTTTCCATTAAATTTGGAAAATTACCCACCATGGTAAATTTCCATATAAAACGGGATAAGCAACTAGCTCTCCAAAGAGATCAATCTGTGATTTTTACAGGGGAACTGCACTAGGGAAGAATGGTCTTTACCAGTGTTACCTTCCAGAATGCCTTCACAGCACAATGTATTACACTGCAACCCTTAATTCCATGCTGTGCCTATATCATGTTTTATGCAAGGCAGATCTCTCTGCTTCATCACTAAGACTTAATTTACCTTCAAAAAACCACCACACATCTGTCCCAAGCTTTTGTCCCCAGTCACAGCTGCAATGCACTTGTCCCCCAGCTCCCCAAACAAACTGAATCATCTCAAAAGATACAACAAATTTCTCATGCTCCAAACCAATTTCCTTCAAGGTGGGTTTCCTTAAAGTAAAGAAATTCTCACAAGTACATCTTTTTAAGCACATAGTGCTATTTAAGTACCTATAGAAGGCTTTAAAAGCTTTCTTTAGAGGCTCTATAGTGTCCAGCAAGAAAGTACCTTCCCTTCACCATCATTTCTTATGCCTCCTCCAGACCTTCTGTACCTCTTATTGAGGGGAAGAGGTCAAGGAAAGGAAGAACAAGAAGTATGGGGATGATATCTAAAATCCTGACCTCAAATGGAAGTAAAAGAAAGAGCATTTGGCTTCTAAAGGAAATAGAAAACGAAAGAAGAGAGCAACCAGGCTCCTGACATCACCACTCCCTCCTGTGACCTCAATCCCCACCTTGAAGCCAACAGGATGATCTCAGGGGGGCTGCACTTCCCCACAGCCTGCTCTGAGCTCTGCTGAAGGAGGGGAGAGTTTTGCTAATGCAGCCCAAGAGCACAGCCAGCCCACATGGGCTGTGCGGGGCCGCCAGCTCGCTGCCCCCCAAAGCAGCAGGCTGGCTGCCAGCCTGCTCCTGGCCAGCTGCTTGTCACAGCCCTGGCCAGGCTGCCCAGGGGCCACAGCACCCACCAAGGCTACCAGTAACTCCCCAAACTCTTTCTGAGCAGCTTATTTAAAGCATTTTGAAGCCTGGCTCTTATTTATTCAGCTGTAGCAAGCCAACTGATCCTCTGTACTACACATACAGACCAAGTATCTTATCTGAACACGATGGGATTATCTTGTATCACATCTTCATATTGCATAGCAGAGGAACATGATTACTGAGACAGCAGGCTTCTTCACACACATCAATGCCACTTAGAGCAGCAGTGCTGCACAAGACAGGGCTAAACACACTTCTCAGGTCAGCACAGAACAGTGCCCACCAAACACACAAGGAACAGGCTGCATCAACAGCATCCCTCCTCCACAGCAACACTTCCAACCTGGAGAGACTAAGCAGACACATGCAGCTGTTCATAGTCGTGGGTGAAGCTTCAAAGGTCACACAAGAGACTTGAACAGCTCCCACAGAAGCTCTCTATAACAGCTGGGTCAGACAGTGAAATAGTGAAACAAATACAACACTGAAAGGAAGGGAACCCGAGTGCTCCCCTCCCCGAACCCTTCTCTGCAGGCACATGGGGGAAGGGGGACATGGCCATCAGGAGTCACTCCATGAATCCAAAAGGGCATCACACCAGCAGGCCCAAGAAATAGTTGTTGGCAGCCTGCAAAAAGCCTCCCCAGTTTCTTGGGGTTGTGACAGGGACTGGGATCTTCATTCCAAAGGATGGCCTGGAGGGCTGCAAAACCAGCTGGAAGCAAGCAGCAGGCACATCTGCAGCCACGGCAGAGGAGCTAGCAACAGGGGCAGGAGAAGAAATGTGAGCCACTTTCAGAGCTTATAGCCAGAGACCAAGGAAGAAAGCAAACCATCAACAAAGGCCAGGCAACACAGCAATGTGTGAATCAGGAGGGGGACTGAAGTGATAAAGGCTTTTCTCCTTATCAGCTCTAAAACAGAAGCAGAATGACCACAGAATACAGGAGGTCTGCAGTGGAAACAGTGAGTGGATTTTTGAGAATACTGCATGTGAATGATGCTTTGCTCACATTGTTTGCTTACACAAGTAGCTGTTACATGCTTCAATGTCAAAATTATCAATCAGAAGCTTAATTTCCAACAATTTGGTAACTCTTAAAATCATTACTACAACCACATTATAAGGTCTTTATGTGCATTTGGACAGGGATAGGACACGGGGGAACAGCTTCAAGGTGCAGGAGGGCAAGTTCACATCAGGTACTAGAAAGAAGTTGTTCCCTGTGAGGTGCCCAGAGGAGCTGTGGCTGCCCCATCCCTGGAGGTGTCCAAGGCCAGGCTGGATGGGGCTTGCAGCACCCTGGGCTAGTGGAAGTGTCCCTGCCCATGGCAGGGGGTTGGAATGAGATGGGCTTTAAGGTCCCTTCCCACTCAAACCATTCTGCAACTGCACGATTTGAAAATTGCAAAATAGTTGCTTCAGGACTGAAGAGGTGAGATCATCCTGGAATTCTTTGGATGATTCTGTTCTTTTTTAAAAAGTTTTTTAATACAGAGAAACACACCTGTCTGGCAAGAATGTAGAAAACTACCAATGCCAGAGCATTGCTTCTCTTCAGGGCCAAAATTATAGAGGCTATGAACAGAGTGGTTCAAGACTTCCCTTTTTTTTTGGCTAAAAAAAGAATGCTGATATTCGTAGGAAATTGCCTGGCTTGAAATGCTGCATTATAAAAGATGGCAAAGGCTCTGTCTGACTCAGAGATGACAATACAGGGTCACAAGATCAGCAACACTTTAATCCAGTTTGTTTCAATTTTGTCACTGGAGTGACTTTAGGTTTCTCAGAAGTGATCTGAATAGACCCCCAAAGGAAATTTTTTGGGGGATAGGGGTGGATGCTTCACTTTAGTTATATTTGTCTGGGACTTTGAGTGCCCAACCTGCAAGGTGGTCCTCCAGTCTCACACAAAATGGCTGTCAGCAAGAGATCTCTGCTTCCCTTAAAAAGCCCCAGTCTTGAATGCTAGTCTGCCAAAACCACCTTAACTGCTAGCTAAAAACTGTCTTGACATTTTAAATAACCTGTGCTGTAAGTTACATGGCTCTTTTTTTGCGTCCTCTTCCACAGCTAGCACCAGAGTATTAGGCAGCTGCAAGGTTGGTTTTCATGTTTTGCTTCCTATAACACTTGGAAATATTTTACCTTCCCTTTTCCATTTAAACCACTGGCAAGGACTGTTGATATCTGCAGCAGCTGCAAATCATCTCATGCTGCTTCTAAAGGACAACAAATGGCTTTACCACACTGGCCATATTTCACAATTATTCACAACAAGCAATTAATTCTATTTCCAAAACATCTACGTGGACTCAACAGGATTATAAAACATAAACCTCACGGGGCAATATAATAACTTGTCAGTTTTCTGTCATCCTGGAGAGAAACAAACTTACTTCAGTGCTTTCTTCTGAAAGCCAGACCAGGTGAGACCTGCCATGCCTTCCCTGGCAGGGGAGCACAGGCATCCCTAGGATGCAAAAGGGGCAACAGGTGACAGGAGGTTTTGAAGGGAACTGCCCTAGATAATATCAGTGCATCCTGAAGCTGTTTCTTGAGGCAACTTACCTCTCCTAATCCATGTGCAAAGCTGAAAGATGGGTTTAAGGCCAGTTGGTTAAGTTTTGCTCATTCATGGTAATAAATCTGGAACAATTCTACTGACTGCTATAATCCTCAACAAATACTGCTAGAAAAGCTAATCAAAGGCTAAATCTTTTAGTCCTGTCTCCTCTCAAAATTCCAAACAATTATAACGAGAATCCTACCTACTAAGTAATTAAGAAATTTAACCCTATACTGTCAGAATGCATCCAGAAAAAAACAAAACCAAAACCAACAGCCCCCCAACCAACAAAAAAAACCCAAACCCTCCCACAATATTTCACTTGACACAAGTACGTAAAAAAAAAAGGACAAAGCAAATTTTCATTCTAGTGACTGTGTCAATCAAGATTCTGTTCCATAACTTGATTCTTGTTGGAAGATGGCTGGGGAAAAAGCAAGATATTAGAAGATGTGTCCTCATAAAAAATGATGGCTTTTTTTTTATGGTGTTGTGCAAAATAGCAAGTGACCCCTGAACAAACACAGCAGTATAGGGGACAAAAAGACACAGCTAGCAGTCACTAGTTTCACTACAGTCAGATGGACTCAAGTGCATTTGGTTTCAGTGTTTAAGTATCTTTTAATGAGTCCCTCGGGATTTGCCCTTAGGAGAAACAGAACTGGAGGTTTCCATAAGAGCCACTCAATAACATGCAGGTCCCAAGCAATAAGGGCCACAATGACTAAGCTGTCACACAAGCTCAGATGCACAATTTAGAAGTCAAAACCACCTCATCATCCGGCAGCAAATGCTCTAGAGAAAGATGCAAGAGACACCAGAGAAGACAGACGTTAAAAAAATCTGACCCTCAGGCACAGAAGCATGTCATGTCATCTGCATATTCTTCCCAGCTGCACCAAAGCCAACCTGCTTTCCAATCTGGCCTCGTTCCCTGCATCTACTCATTGCTCTGTAGAGCACTTTGTATATGAAAAGAAGGGAAGTGGGTTAGGAGGGGAGAATCAGCTTTAATTTTCCCTTTCCCCCTTCTTTAATCCTTGAATACACATTTGGCTTTGGGTAAGAAATAAACCCAAAACTGCTCATCTGCCATCTCAGCACCATGAGTAACTTCATACACGGAGGCCTCCCCACTCCATTCTCCTCCATAGAGGCTTTGCCATTCTTAAGCAACTGGACATATTTCATCCACATATATTAAACTTTGCCTTCAGGTAACACTTTCCAGTAGCATATGAATGTGGGACAGGCACTGCAGGATGCCACCTCAGTCTCACAGACAAAGGCACATAAAGCACAGTCCTTTACTCACTCACCAGCAACACAGGATGGTGCTGAGCAGACCAAGCACCAAGGCCTTCATCCTGCATTTTTGTCCTTGCTGGCCCCAGAAGGCCACCCCTGTGTTTGGAGGATGAGGCAGAGGTGCCACCCCGCTGCACAAGGAGCTGCAGGCTGCTGTGAAATCGGCACACTCCATGAATCCAGCAGGAGGTGGCCACGGTCAGCATTGTGCAATGACTTCATGGACCTTGGAGCCTACCCAGTGAGTCACACAGATAAAAAGATACCACAAAAAAACCTCCTCCCAATTTGGAGAAAGCTTTATTAGAACAATTAGGGGAAAAAAACCAAAAAAATAGAACTGTGGCAAGGAACTGCACATGCCTAAACCACAAACCAGATTAAGCCTCAGACAAACAACTTGAACCAAAAATCAACTGTGAGGACTCACACCACATGTGCAAGCATCCTCCCTTCAGCCAGGCAGGAGCACGGGCTTCCTTTAACCTATGTGCAGTGCAGCCAAGCACTGACCTGCACAGGGGCAATGCTAAAAAGTAAAATTACACCAAGTAATTTCTAAAGGCTCATGGAAGAAAAACCCCATCCACCGGAACACTCCAGACACATCTGAATACAAAAAAGCAAGCAAACCAAACCAAACACCTTAGCTCATCATATGCCTCTCTAATTCTGCATTTATGCTGTTTAAAGCACTTCCTTTCTTTTTGATAATATGACTACATTCTTCAGGGGGTTTGCCTTTTCTTAAAAACAAGAAAAGGCAGAAAACCCACAAAACCCTCCCTCCACCATTAACTGAATCACCTTATCTCAAACTCTGCTAAAAGAAGGGGGAGGTGGAGGGAAGAACCTTCAGGCAAAGATTAAGCCTGGAAAATTTCAGCCTGAAAGGTGTTTTGAAATTTTAACTATCTGAAAACAGAAGCAGGATGGAAGTGCTTAGGCCAGCTTCAACAACCACGGGTATCACCCAGTCATAATAAAACACCATTAGTGAAGATTTTAAATTAGTACACAGTGAATTAGGTCTTACAGAAACAGTGAATATCAAAGTTCCTCGGTACATCTCACTTGAGCTCTTCCCCAGTTACCTGCTTTGCACAACCCAGTCTGCCCTTGTCTCCTCCAAGCACAACAAACTCTTATTTTGAGGGACTGACCCTCATCCCAAGAGCAACCACCCCTTGTGCTACCTCGGAAAAGCATAAACCAGCTTTCTCCTCCTTTACAGTTAGGGGCGACCAGGCTACCTGCCCAGACTAAGAGTAAACGCTACATTTTCTCAATTCAATCTGTTTTCCTAATTTGTGTTGACTGACATAATGAAAACAGGGTAATTACACCACAGAATAGCTTTCTGCCTTTCCAGAAGAGTACCTCAAAAATCACTGAGCACGGGTGGGGAGAACTATTACTATTTAGAGTATTACTACTATTATTATTCTTATTTTCACATGTTTTTCCATTGTCTTGAAAATGTAAAGAGACACCTCTGCCTTAGAAATCTACCCAGCCATGTTTAAACACCTAATGCTGCACTATACTTCTAGAAGAGCTCTTTAGCCAGACCCACGCCGGTGCAGCCACCCGGGCCAGCTTGTTTACAGGAGCCGACCCCCCCGCCTCGCTCCGCTGACATCGCTGCGCTCACGCCCTGCTCCGCGCTCCCCCCTGCTCCTTAAAGGAGTAGCAATCTCACCCCGCTGGCTGGCGGCTGCCTAGGCCGAGACAGAAGCGATGCAGACTCCGTTGCCCTTTAAATCTCTTTGGGGTGCAGCAGGATGGGCTGGCGGAGCGCAGGACGGGCTGGGCACGCCACGGGCGCGGCTCCTTTGACTGCGCTGCGCCCGGTCCCGGAGCAGCGCCGGCTGCTCCCTGCTCGGCCCAGCAGCCAAACCTCTGGAAGCTCAGCTGCCTCTGCCTCCCGGCAGGCCGCCGCGTCCTTTCTCCTCACCCATCCGGCGAACCTCATCCTTCTCC
This sequence comes from Euphonia xanthogaster, assembly GCA_034509185.1. Lineage (NCBI taxonomy): Eukaryota > Metazoa > Chordata > Aves > Passeriformes > Fringillidae > Euphonia > Euphonia xanthogaster. Next base: position 1,380,028 of record JAYDZK010000271.1, on the reverse strand, counting down.
CCTGGTTCTCTCGCGGGCACGGCAGGGAGCATTCCCGCCAGCACCGAGCCTCCAGTTGCCGTAAGAGCAGCACCTCCTGTCCCCCGGCTCCGGGAGCAGCTGGACAAGCGCCCAGCAGCGCCCCGGGGGCTACAGCCCCGCAGGGCTCCGGCTCCTCCGGCGCAGGCAGGCGGACCCCAGCGGAGGAAGGAGCAGGCAGGGCCCTCCTGGGGGGGAGGCAGCGGCTCCTCGTGGCCCGGCCCCGCCGCTGGCCGTGCCTCCCCAATGCCGGGAGCCCTCCCCGGGGCTGCAGACAATGGGGCCGACCCCAGCGGCGGCTCTGGGGACCCGCAGCGCCCATCCGGACGCGCACGGCTTTTCCCGCGGCACGGGCGGGGAGGCACCGTCGGGGACGCTCCCCCAGCCCCACGCACCAGCGGCAGCTCCCCAGGGTGATGCTGCACAGCCCTCGCCCGCCGGGTTCACGGGGCGGCGGGAGCGGGCTGCGGGGTTTTTCCGGCTGGCCGGGGGCCCCTACGGCCGGGCAGGATCCCTTTTGATTGTTCCCTGTCCTCCGCGCAGGCTGCAGGCAGTTTCTCTTGCCTGGCGGGTTTTTCCAGGCAGGCTCTGGCTGCTGCAGCTCCAACGCGCTCCAGCACATCCAGGGAGACCGGACTTCGTCGTTTTCTCGGCCAACAAACTCCGTTTTGCATTTGAATAACCCCCAGCCTGCCTTCCTCCTCAGCTCGGAACGGCCCGAGCCGCGGGGCTCCGAGCCCGGCCGCGGCGGTGCCTCTACCTCCCCCTCCCCACTCTACCGAAGCTCAACTTTGCAGCTAGCCAAGGGGATAAGAGAGAGGGGAGTGGAAAAGCAGAGGGATCCAAAACAACGAAAGAAAAAAGGTGGGGTTCCGAGAGCAGAGGTCCCCGCCGTTCCCCCCCCCCGCCCGCGGCAGCCCCGGGAGCCGTCCCGCACACGTACCAGGGCTGCGGCGCGGCGTGCCCGCGGCTCTCAGCACGGGGCGATGCTGGCATGGCTCGGAGCGGGGCGC
>JAYDZK010000271.1:1366325-1369110 GCA_034509185.1 Euphonia xanthogaster | reverse complement strand
TTGCTTTGTACTGTGCCATAGTTGGCAAGAATATATTATGTTCCTCCTTTTCCTGGGAGTCAGATATGATGCTGATTATTTGAACTGTGTCTGACTTTCTGACTTCAATGTGTGTCCATGTTACATGTATGCAAAAAAGGAGAATTATGTGGATGAGGTGCCTGTAAGTGCAGACACGATGGTGCAGTTTGTGCAAGTCCTCCCTGTGTGTTTTTATACCTTGGCATTGTGGAGCTTGTGGGTCTTGCTGTGTTCCAGGGAATAGAAACAGTAACTCAGCATTGCAGCATAGAGAGAAATTCTGGTCTTGGCATAAGTAAGTTCAGAGGCATGTAATAAGCATGACATCTTAAATCTGCTACTAAATATGTAATAATATCTTAATATACAATGATATAGTAAAAAGGTGCACTAATCTATTAATAATCTTAGAATCCCAGAAACTAATAGATACTTGCTTTGTTTAAACTTCAAATGAAAGTTTGTCAGCCACTCTTTTCTTCCTGCCTGAAAGCAAGATACCATTTTCATTTTCGGTTCTTATTTAGTAGTTGCACATGAATTAAAAGTTTAATTATCGCAGTTAATTCTTTTATAGAATCAAACTAAGAAGTGAATTTGATAGCAACTGTGCATAGCTAATTACAGTATTAATTTACAGTAAAACTCTAGGTTTTGCCCAAACTTTTGTGATGTTGCATTATTTCCCACCGATTAAAAGGAAGTAGGATTGCTTCTTGGTGCAACAACTCTGAGATAAAGAGGGTGACATGTTTAAGTTGTAAGTAATGAGAGTCTTCAACAATTTTATTGATTTCCCTAGTGATGGCATTTAATCTGTAATCTAGCATGTAGCAATATCATTTTGCCATAGTTTTAGCTTTTTAAGGCATAGTCAGCCAGTTCCCCCCGTGTTGCTGGCCTTAGGCTGCTGTGGGTGGGTAGTGGCATCTGCAGGAGCCTTGCTCACAGTCCAGGCAAGTCCTGGAGCCTGAGTGCAGAGGTTCACTGAGTCTGAGAGATGAGAAAACTGATAAAACTTCACCTTAAGTCTCTCCCCTCCGGCAATGTTTGGGCAGTGAAAGTGGATTTTCCACTTCTCATGAGCAACACGATGCAGCCTTAGCTTTATATGCTTACTTTCTTTACAGTAGCATTTCCTTGATTTTTGTTTTCCTTCCCCAGAGTGTTAAATGCCCTTTTTTGTATTGCTGCAGGAGTATTTTCTACGTTGTGTGCTGTCCCCAAAAAGGAAGGTTACCTTGGGCTGTATAAAGGAAATGGGGCGATGATGATCAGGATCTTTCCCTACGGCGCTATTCAGTTTATGGCATTTGACCAATATAAAAAGGTAGCTGAATTTATTGTTTTCCTTCTCTTTTTTTTCCCTGTCTGCAATGAATACAGACTGGTTGAGTGAGTGAAACTAACACTGAAGCTTCTGTGTCTTATTAACTAGCTGCACATCTTTTGTAAGGTGGCTTAATTTTATCAGAATTTACTCATTAAGAATACCAGGACAACAGGGAAGCTTTTGCAATGTTGCTTAAGGAAAAAGAAGTTCACACTGATTTCTAGATGTTTGTATTGTTGAGAATAATACCTTTTCTTTAATGAAAACAAAAGGGAATTTAAAGTCTACTGCTATTTGTATTGCTATGAGGAAGCCCTTTGTGAATAATGTAGCAAAAAATGTAGAATGAAACAACATTATTGTATATATGTTGGGATTCCTGGTACTTCGTGGATAAAAGGACTTGCACTTGAAAGTCTGCTGGATATGACTGTTACGTTTCACCTGACAAATTATTATGTCAGGCTGTAGATAAAAATGACCTTGAAGATAAAAATGCTCATTTGAGCGTTCTGCAGGATTTGTCGATTCTTTTCTGTTTTCCTGAATTTACTCTTTCGTAATAAATCTTTGCAACATCTCATGAAGGTCAGTTGTTAGCATGAACGTATTTTAAACGTTGCTGTTTGTAGTAAAAGAAATACCATTAGCAAGGAGACATTTCATGTTTGAAGGGTCAGATTTAGTACCCAGCCAAGTAAATGGTGCAATATTTACTGAGGACAATGAGATTGAAATTGTGATTCCCTTCCCTAAGAGTAAATTTCAGAAGTCTGATACAAAGAAGTCACTGTAATGGGTTTTGTAGATTCTTTTTTTGTGCTGTAACCATGAATGCTGTTGATCTCTACATATTTTATGTTGTATGGAATAAAAGACTGCATGCTGTGCTCTGTAATTGAAATGATTTATGAATCTGCAATTTCAAGAACCCAGTTAGCATCATAGCACTTTCTTTTATCAATTAATTGACCAGAAACTTTCACAATATTTTGCATGGATGTGTAAAAGAAAAATAATTCTTAAAGGAGGAAGATACTAAATGATCTTGATAGCAGAAAGTCTCAGTTATTTGATCAAAAGCCTGGGAGGTAATTTCTAACTTCCTTCTAGGCTGTAATTAACTTACTCTGAAATGTTGTCCTTTTTCTCTTCCTTTTTTTTCTCCTTTTTTTTTCTTTCCTTTTTCTTTTTTTTTCTTTTAATCCAGTTAAAATCTTTATGGGAGTATTTCACATGATGTGCATGTAAGAAAAATTGACTCTTCTTACTTTTCAATTTTGTTCAGTGTCCTTTGCTCTCTGTATACTCGGTGTGCCTTGTTTAACACACATTAATGATAACTAAATAAACACTTCATCTAGTTTCTGAAGTGAACAGTACAAATACTTTCAACTTACTGTTTTGCTTTGTCAGTAGAATTTTAGTACT
>JAYDZK010000271.1:1356325-1361325 GCA_034509185.1 Euphonia xanthogaster | reverse complement strand
ACAATTTTCTTTCCACCAAAAATGTACTTATCTTTTGTATCTTTTGTGTACTTATCAATTTTTAAAAGCTACATTTGGCTAAATCAGAGCAGTTTCTAGAAAACAGTGCCAATTACAATTACTTTCTTTTCTGCCTTTCCCCAGATTTTTTTTTTTGTCTGAGTTTTGGTTCTTTGGTGGGGTTTTTGGGGTTTTTTTGGTGACTGTGGTGTACCATCAGAAAATGACCACTGTTGTTAGTCAACAGTTTTAACTATTCCTTGCAAAGACTCTGTCAGCCATTGAGTTGTTTACCTCAGTACCTAGCAGCTGGAAAGAATTTGTTAGTCAGGCAGATGTTAGAATTGCTGTTTTCTGTGCTGGAGTTGTGCTTCCAAAACCGCAAGTTGGTCAGCATTTAAGCTGTTCTGAAGCAGCTCCTAACTGGATAAGTTCTAAGATTTGATTTTTTTTTTCCTTTTATTTTGCATCTTAAGTCCAGGAACCTTTTCTGCTCAGTTTTAAAATAGAAGTGCTGATGTAACATGAGCTATTAAAATGCAGTAATGCAACACAGTTAAGTACTTCTCATCAGTATGAGCCTATCTCTATTTTAGATGTAATTAGAATATATTTAGTGTGTCATTAGAATATGTTTCATATTTTCAGATACAGTAGATAGATACATGTATCTATGCTCAGTAATGACACCAAATTATGACAGAATAGAACATGTAAATTTGGTGGTTTGAATTTTTTTTAGTCTGGTAGGATTAGGTTTCATGGTTGCAATCCAGTAAAGCTGATGTACTTAACTAGCCTGAGTCTTTGGAGCTGAATTCACTTTGGAGTGAATTTCAAAGCTCAGGTGAGTACAGTCAGGCCCATAAATCTTGGAAAATCTAGGCCTAGGTGTGCTGCTTCAGTGAACACCAAGTACAAACAAATCCTTTGCGTGTTGCTGGACTTAGTGTTCCTGTTTACTGATTGTAAGTGACTTGAGGTGTTTCTGTAACAAAATGGTTTGTATATGCTATTGTATTCGCTGCCAGAAAAGGAAATTCTACTTTTCAAAATAATCCTAGAATCAGATAAGGTGTAGGTGAGTTTTGTTTGCTTGTTTTGTTTTTGTTTTTAATAAAGGTATTACAGCAGTGATTTGTACTTACCCTCTTGATATGGTTAGAGTTCGCCTGGCGTTCCAAGTAAAAGGGGAACACAAGTACATGGGAATTATCCATGCATTCAAGATGATTTACACAAAGGTATTTTTTCTTTTAATCTTCAGTTCTGAAAAAGCAAAGTATGCTCTTAAATAATGTTGCACTGCATTGAACATAATGGCTTAGTGTGAAATAACATGACTTCATTGCGTGTACTTTGAATTTTTTAATGTAAAAAGTTATTTGGATGCTGCTTTTGCCTTAGGCTGCTGAGCTGTAGCTAAGGCTCAAGTATGTGGGAGGTCAGAACCAGCAGAGAAGCTGCTTTCCAAGAAAAGTAGTGATGCTAACAAAAAGATTTGGGGAGGAGGGCAATGTATAATGCATAAATGTTTCCAGTTGCAATGTTGGGTGTAGATTTTTCGCCTTGGTTTTCACTTACTTATTTCCTCTGGAGCCAGGCAGTTGTCCCTTCAGTTCTTCAGGCACAGGAAGCAGAACGTGACACAAGCTCCTTGGTGGTAGATGGTGCTAGTCAGATGCTGTCATGGGAGTCTGGATGAGCAGTGGGGTAACTCAAGACACTTGTATTTCTTGCTACAAATGCTGCTGTGTTTTTCTTTCAAAGGAAGGTGGTTTGAGTGGATTCTACAGAGGGCTGATGCCAACTGTGGTGGGAATGGCACCATATGCGGGTAAGTTAAAACCAGAACGTGCCAGTCCTTCAGCAGTTCTGTGCACTACTACATTTGTTTCATATATTTGCACACCTAATTAATTAGCTTCTGTCCAAATCACCTTCAATGATGCTCCTTAAAAAGTGTCTTCAATAGTCAAAGCCTAGCTTTTCTGCAATTTGGAGCTGAGAGTGAGAAAGGTAAATTGGTGGTTGTCTTGTACTTGCCAGTTTCCCCCCAAGGAAACAAGGAGGCTGTCTCTCTCCAGCAGGCAGATCCTTGGGAGCTGGGGCTCTGTAAATGCGGCCTCAGAGCCTCCGTTGGCTCCATCTCCTGGTGGCTTTTCTGTAAACACCCCCGCCTGTAAAGCGGCGATGATGTGGAACAGAGGAGCGCAACGGCCCGGCTCAGCTACCCCCGTTTGTAAAGGCTGAGACATCTCCCTGGCTTAGAAAGATCTCAGGAGCAATTCTTGGCAGCATGCAAAGATTCTTGACAGCAATCCAGTAACTTAAAACTCACAGTCTAGCTTATTACAGTGTTTTTGTAGCATTATGTATAAACACAAATCCATTTGGACAGAAGTTTCCGTACCAGTTCAAAATATTGTTTCTCAGTTTTTCTGCATTAGAAAAAACTTCCAAAAGAACTGGAAAGCAGTTTCATTTTGTAAATGCAGCTTTCTGTTTATGATGATACATCAACAAGTAGTTTGCTTTTTTATGAAAGTACATAAAATTAAATTTCCTTTTAGGTTTTTCATTTTTTACCTTTGGTACCTTAAAGAGCATTGGACTTGCTCAAGCACCTAACTTGCTTGGACGGCCTTCATTAGATAACCCCGATGTGTTAGTTTTGAAAACTCATGTAAACCTGCTGTGTGGTGGCATAGCTGGAGCAATAGCTCAGACGATATCGTAAGTTGGGGGACGGGGCTGGTTTCATCTCTGGAGCTGTTCATTCGAAAGAAACTTTTCTCTGACACAATTTTATTGAAGTCTAATTATTAGTAAGGTTTTTAAATTAATGAAATACTGAAATGCAGGTATTTCCTATCGTTTCACTTACTAAATATCTATTTAATCTTCAGGGTCTTTTAAGAGTTATCCAGTGAGTCAATTAAGCAAATCCAGGCAAATCTCCTAAAAACCACTGGAATCTTTTTTAGTAACAATCTTGCTTCTTGTTTGGAAAGCTAAAAAAGTTTGACCCTGAACATAATTTGCAGAACTTTATTATTCCAGTTTACTTTTAAACCTATGTAACCTGTGAAACCATAGGATTTAAAAAAAACCCAAAACCAATATTGTATTTGGCGTTTTTATTACTTTGCTTGCTTTTTCCTTTCTCACCCTGTCCTTGTTCTATTTTATTTTGTCCATAAAATAAGTTAATTTAATGGACTTACACAGCATGAATTTTTCACTAACTCACTGCATTGTAATTATCAGTGCCTATTAGTCTTTAAACTGTTAATTTTATTTTCAATACAGGTGTCTTCTCCCTTCAGCATTTTACAGACTCTTTTATACTCTCATCTGATCTTCATGTATCTTCCTTACTAGTGCCAAATGGAATATATTAAGAGCTCTGGTTTGCTGGTTTTGGTTGTGTAAGGGGAGTCTCCCTTTTTGGAGAGCTTTCAGCTGTGTTGAGAATCTAAGCTGGATTCCTGACTCAGTGAAAAGAGAGCTGGGAGGTTGCTTGTGGACTTCTCTGTGTTCTTGTTTAAACACCATTCCAGCAGTTGTCACTCATCTGCTTGAGCTGCTGTTTCCATGTCTCCTCTGTAGCTATCCCCTGGATGTAACTCGGAGGCGGATGCAGTTAGGAGCGGTTCTCCCAGACCCTGAAAAGTGCCTGTGAGTATTTCCTGTTCATCTGTAGTGAGTTCTTGATGGCTGAGCAAAGTTCAGCTCTTAATTTTAAATTACTCTGAAAGAAAGCAACTACCATAAGAAAACAGCTGCCCCCACCCCCTGAACTATTATGCTGTTGATTTCTTCATTCTTTTAATAAAGAAGTTTTCCCACAGACAAAAGCTACCACTATCAATCTGAGGTTAAAAAACCACCTGAAATAACAATGGTACCTTGTTAGTAATCCTGCATCTCTACTGCTCTTTGTATTTTAACGCTACTTGTGCTACCTTTAATATCAGCAAGATCTCTGAAAGCCAGACCAAACGCTTCTACTGAAATGAAGTCGCTTCAGAGTGTATTTTCATGGTGCAGAATCTGTTCCATAAGATGATTTTGCATAATAAAATTTTATTTGAGCTTTTCTGCACTTGCAGTAACCTCCTACACCCCACACATTGTTGAGGTTCCTCCAGTAGAAGTGGAAGTACCATAATAACTTAAAAATCATAATGCTATTAAATCAGCTCTCATCTTGAGAAACTTTCTGAATTTCAAATTGTCTCAATCTAATTCAGTATTCTGGGACAGTTTTCTCTTGGTTAGTTTCAGTCTTGTGGAACTGTGTATGTCTGAATCCAATGCAATTCACTGTGAACCTCCTGTGTGGAAGGTTGGATCCTACCAAGAGCAGCCTGAGTGACCTTTCACAAACAACCTCGATGTTGCTTGGCTGTGAAGGTTCTGTTCTGTTTTCTTTACCAGCTTTTTTTTTTTACTCGGTTATTTTCCACTCCTGATGATTTCAAAATAAAAATGTGTTCATTATTCTCAGGGTTTCACTTTTTGCATTTGTGAGGACTCCTTTTACAGACCTGAGGCTTCCCCATTTAATAGTTTTGTTGTGACCATATAGAGAGCTGTGCTTTGAAGGAGAGACACAGGTCTGTCTTTAGAGGATGAGAGGATAAAGCAGGCAGGAAGTCTTGAAGCTTTGGAACATATGGAAGATGCCCTCCAAGAGCCCTGTCTTCAATAGCATGGAAATACCAAGTACTTTAAGTGCTTTCCATTTCATGTCTGCTTAGTTTCAACAGAAGTATGTGAAGAAAGTTCTCTTTGCACATACAGTGCAATTTCTGCTTTTAATAAGGCAAAATACTATATTCTCAGATTATTATTTGTAAAAGGAATTTATGCTTCTCTGCTCTTTCCTGCCAGTTAGGCAAGACAATGTGTGGAGCTAAACACATTCCCAAGGCCTGGGAATTGGAAAGAGGATGGTGCAGTCCCAGCTGAACAAGTGTTTAGCTGGGACTGCA
>JAYDZK010000271.1:1331211-1346406 GCA_034509185.1 Euphonia xanthogaster | reverse complement strand
TGAACACCTGCCCAACCACGGGAAGCTGTGAATGAATTCCTTGTTTTGCTTTGCTTGCATGTGTGGCTGTTCCTTTCCATCTTAAACTGCCTTTATCTCAACCTTCAGCAATGGTCAGGGGGTGAGGGAGCAGCTGTGTATGTTGGGCAATATCAGTATCTGTTGTAGCAGTACTATACTATATATATATTATAGTATATATACTATATATATACTGTGTGTGTGTATATATATATATATATATATATATACACACTATATATATATATACTATATATATAGTAGTATATACTCTATATATATATATATATCAGTAGTATACTACTACTTTGGAGTAGTCCTTGGTTGCTGCTTGGGGTTAAAGCACAGGGACTCTACTGGAATAATATGTATTGCAGTATGGATATATGGATTTATGTATCATGTTTGCAGGTTATTCTGTACACATTGCTGAGTTTAGAGCGGAGGGTGGATCCTGAAGCTGGATTTCTTCTTTATCTAAAAACTGGTACAATGTATCCTGTTTCTGGAGCTCGCATGGACCGGAGAGGTAAAGTTGTTCCTCTTCTCTGGAAACCAAAATTCTCTTCAATATTACTAAAATCTTTCTTTATAACTGTAAAGTTTGCTCTTATGAAAATAGCTGTACTTGGGGATACTTCACTTGTTACTAAGCTTATGTTAAAAATTCAGTTGTTTTATTAATATGGTGCAAGGACCTTGTGAATAATTAGTTCTTGGTTAACTAAAAAGTTGATAGCTAATTACTTTTGAGGTAGAAATTGTTACAAGCAAAACCATCAGCTTAGTTTATCCTTTTCTTGACAGAATTAATGAAGTTGAGAAATCATGTGGCCTTCTACTTAACACACAGTACCTATAAATCTGATGTGGGAAGGCAGAATTCACAGCTTGCTGCTTTGCCTCCTGTGATTGACGACAGTCAAACTTGTAAATATTGTTCCCAAATGCACAACTGCTTTCTATACAACAGGTAAAGGAAAAAAGTCTGACTAATGTTCTTAAATGAGATTGAGTAATTGTATCTTTTGATATAATAATTTCATTTTTGTGGTTGACGGTTTTGTATATATTGGAGACTTTTCCATCCCAAAAGAATCTTCCACAGATTTCTCTACAACTTTTATGGTTCAGCTCGTGATCTCACAGAGACTTAATATATTTGCTCAGGTACACTTTTTGCAAGACAAAATCTGAGATAAGTCTCAAAAAAATACTTGATGACAATAACAGATCTGTTTAAAAAGCTATATTCTTGCAGCTCTCTGCAAGAGGCAAGCTCTGGGCCTGAGTTCTGGCTGGAGAGCCACTTTTTCAGGTTCACTCTGTAGAAGAGTGTTTCCCTGTAGGATATGACACAAGTAATACATTGATACTGCTCTGCTGAAGTGTTACTGCATCTCCTGGTCAACAGAAGTAGTGAGCAAATATTCCATAAAATCTCTCACACAAAGTTATTGAATTGTTTTAACAACTGTTACAAGTTTGAGTCTCCATGCTGCACAAAAACCAACCAGAATTGTATGTGGAACAGATCAAATGAGGTTTGTTAGAAAAGGAGAGCCTTGGGGGTGGTCTTGTGGAAATAGAATGCCTGATTGTTTTTAAGATTAGAGGGGTCAAAGTGTATGTTGAGAGAGCTTTGTGGGGATACCTGATGTGTTTCTGTGAAATCCTGCTTCTAATACTCAGCTGTTGCAGCAACAGGATGTAGCTGGATGGCTATTTACTTCTGAAGGAGCTTTTCTCTCTCTGGTTGTGTTTTGAATATATGATTTGATATAATGTCTATTGATATTTAGTTTTGAAAAAATTTACTTGAAGTTTGCTTGTGTATTAGCTATTAAATCCCCATTGCTTTGCTAAATATCAAAGTAGTATGTTACAATAAAAGGAGCAAAAGGTAAACTCTGTAAATGTATATGTTATTACCTTTGAAATGCCTTTATTTGGTCTTTGATTAACTTACTGCCCTTCAAAATGATAGAGATGATGTGAAATTACTCACACAAGTTTATGCATCTGAATAAAGGATACCGATTCTACTTTATTCAAGTAATGATAAATTAATCTGTCTGGTATGTTCCAGCAGGTATTTGCATTGTTGTTATGTACATGTGGACTTGCAGGTGGAAAAGGCTGCAGGCTGAGCCTGTCTGTGCTGGTTCTTTCCCTAGAGCTGTGGAGCAGAAGATGGCCAGCGTGGCATTTCCTCCTGCTTTGGTGCCTGTCATTGACAGAGAGACCCAGCACCTGAAACCCTCCCACTTGGAGTATTTCAGCCTCTGGTATCTGATGTTAACCTTGGAGCTGCAAAGTGGAGAGCATAAAAAGGGATATAAAAATATATGGATGACACCTTCTTTGGAAAGGTGAAGTTTAATGTCTAAACTCATGACAATGATGCTTCCTTTCTTCCTTCCTTTTGTTTTGTTTGTTTTTTTGTTTTGTTTTATTCTATTAAGAATAAAACTTGTGGGGTTTTATTCTTAATAGTTCTCTTACAGAGAGGATCTTAATATTAAAATATTTCTTTTTTTAATACCTTCAGAGAGAAGGCTGGAGATTGTGTTGGAAACATGATCATAGCTGATGAGGTCTGTGAAGTTTCTGAGGGACAGTATCTCCATCTTTTCCAGCGCAGAAATGGTGCCATAGCTGGAACAAACCTGTTGGTTGGTGATCGAGTGGTTGTGAGTGGAGAGGAAAAGGGTTTGCTTGGTTTGGCTACTGGCTATGTTAGAGAAGTCAGTGGAACAAAGGTCTCCTGTTTGTTGGGCAGGTAAGAGGATTTTAAAAAAGTATCTGTTTGCAAACACTGGCACTGGCTTGAGGAAAGGTGCTGCTAGGTGTCCAAAAAGCTGGGACATGTCCTGACTCTTCCTACTGGTGATGCCTCAGGTTTAGCTTTTATATTTTCCAGGTTCTGTGCTGCTTTAGTGTGTGAGTCTAGGCTTCACATCAGGGGATGGTGAGCTCTGTTCACAGAGCAGGGAGACAAAACAATTCCTTCTCTAACTGGGGACCAGGGACAAATGATCCAAATCTCAGGCCCAGAGGCATAAACAACTGGACTGAAGAGAGAAAAAGAAGAAGTGGGACTTGATGGGCTGGAGCTGTAATTGGGCAATTAACTCCAATATTCAAATGGACCAAAACTCATAAAAGTGAGAGACCCCGTGCCCGGCTGTGCATTTTGTGCCCGTTTTGGTTCACCCTGGGTGCAGCCCTGGCCAGACTCTTGTGCTGCCCAAGGTGGATCCATTGAGGAGATCCTTTTAATAAATCCCTGCTTTATTGTTTAGCTCCATCTAGTGTCTGTTCCAGGCCAGCCTTCTCAAGGCATTACTGGCTTTGGAGTAGTACCCTTCAGAAATTCTCTTGTCTTGATTGAAACTGTCAGTACCTGGTCTATATGCCTGTCTATTTAACCAGGTTGTTTGAATAAAAGCACATTATAACTCTATTTGTTTACATCTCTAGCATGAATCTATATGGATTCAGCAAGTACTGTGTTAATAGTAACTTTCACTGTTGAGTCTATATTGTCTTTAAATTGGGCTTATGTTTTATTGGGATCATGCTTTCTTTAGATCAGTTAATAGTGTATTTCAGTTAGCTGTTGCTTCACTCTGGGATCTCTGGAAGATATCATTTAACATGTAGTAATAAGTCTTTAATCAACATACAGCTGGTAAACAAAATGATTTCATCCATGTTCTTGTCATCCTTCAGGAGTTTGTCAAACCTCCCCAAGAACACTGTATTTAGGTTGGATCATGATGAAGGAGATGTTGGTACAGGAGTCCCTTTTAAAAATCTTTCTAAATTGATGACAGATTGCCCAGTCAGGTATGACAAATCAACTTGATTTCGTGCTTTCAGTATTTTGAGATGAAGTTTTTCAACTGGTAACTCTTATCTGAACTCAGTTTTGTCTTGTTTTTATCCACAGCGAAAGGCTCCGCCACTTGATCATTGACTTCCAGAAACCACGTTTTATTCAGCACTTGAGCTCTGTCCTTCCTCCTGAAGCAAAGGAAACTGTTGCAAATATTTTAAAGGGTACAAAGTGACTTACCCCCAAATACTATAATTAGTAGCATGTCTCTACAGACAAAGTATTTATCATGCTATAAATACAAGGAGTTTTTCCTACTTTGGGCTCCTGTGGTAGTTCTCAGCTTTAAAATTAAAACCAAGTTCTTACCTTGCATGTCTTCCAACTAGCTGAAGACTCATTTGATCACAGGAAGACCTGATCAGATCCTTGTTCACAACTTTATTTTGCTGTTGCTAGAGGCTGCAGTGTGCAGTTGCAGACTGAGGGCCGTGTGATTCTGTCTGTAACCTTTACAGGAGGAAGGGACAGAGACAGCTCTTGGGATGGAGGAAGCTAACCCTGAGGGAGAGGAGGGAGATGGGCTTTGGTGGAAACATTCACTTGTGTAATCAATCACTCTTGCTGACTTGTTGACAAGTGTCAACATAGTGCCATGCTTTGTGGCATTTATTTAAAAACAAAACTTGTTTAGGTATGAGGCAGCATCTTGTATTTGGTGGAAATATTTCCTTGTGCTCTGACAGAGCTGTCTGTGAAAACATAAATTTAACTGAGCTGTCTTAAACTGAATTTTTAACAAAAACTCAGTTTGAAGTCTTACTTTGCTTGAGCTTTGCTTAGTCCAAATAGCTGAAATGTGCTGCTGGTTTGCATCAGGCTGGGGCAAACCAGCTCTGCTGAAATGTTTGTTCTTAACAACCTGCTGCTGTATGTGCAGCTCATCAGCCTTTGCTGTGAGCTGTGAGTTTGGGTGTGAGAGTGGTATGATCAAACACAAATGCCCAGACACAATACATGGAGGTGGTCAATTAAGATATTAGAAAAAAAAAGTCACAAAAGGTCTAAAAATAAAAATGTCTTCAGTGACTTATTTCTAGGACCATAGTGCAGACCTTTTACTACTTATCTTGTGTATTATGTTTAATGTCATATCTTCATTAAAACCTACAGACTTTGCTCAGTTCTTGCCTCTATTAAGGGCTTTAGGGAAGGAGGAAATTACAATTTTGCTGTGACTTTAGTAATTATAGCAATTTTGATGAAGTGTATTAATTTAATTTTGCTTTCTTCTGAAAGGTCTAAATAAGCCTCAGAAACAGGCAATGAAACAAGTACTACTTTCAAAAGACTACACACTTATTGTGGGTATGCCTGGAACAGGAAAAACGACTACAATATGTGCTCTAGTAAGATCATGTACCTTGGAGTTTAATTTTTTGGGTGAGATTTAGAGGATAGAATTAAACCAACTGTGTAGTGTCATGACTTCATCTGACAGTATCTGTATAATTTCAAGGGAGAAAACACACTTCTTTTTGCTTAACCTATATTTGGTAGAGCTAAAATTGGATTTTGTGGAGTAGGATGGTCAATTGCTTGTGCAGGAATGTATGTGGGAGGGAGGAGATTGAAGTGTGATATTTAATCATTTCTGTAATGCTTTAGTGTTAAAATTCTTTGGCTCCAGATATCAGCAAGTCTTCAAATCCTGAGTTATAGCAAAAAAGAGGGACTCTTGAGCAGCCAGTAACTCGTCCACTGTGAATTGTATGAAGCTGTGGGGCTGTGTCCATGTGCAGTCTGCTACCATCTCCTGTGGCTGCTGGTTCTTTTCCCCAGGGGAGAGCTGTGGGAGCACCCTGCATTCAGGCTCTGGGCTGAGTGAGGTTTTCATGAAATACAGTGTTACCCTGCTCCCATCTGTCACCAGCTCGTGGAAGGAGGAGGCTGCAGAGCTGCTGCTGTCTTCAGATCAGCCCATTGCCCTGAGTGTCCAGTGGCTGCATTGCCATGGAGGGCAGTGCTGTGGGAACAGGCTGCATGGCTTCCTACAGTAGGGGCTTTAGAGTGCAGGTTCCTGGCTCTGTGTGAGCAGCCTTGTGAGCCTGCTGGCCGTGGGAACCCTCAGGACTGTTGCCCACATTGGCAGTGGCCAGCTGACACATCTGGCCAGGGAGATGTTCATGTTCATGTTCATTTTTGGCTCCCTCCAAAACCCCTTGTGTTTTTCACCTTAGCAAAGCTGAGATTGTTGATTCTTGCAGATGAATCCTTTTCTGCTTCTCCTTAACAGCTTCTCCTTTTCTTTCCCTTTGCCACTCATTAGGTGAGAATTCTTTCTGCTTGTGGCTTTAGTGTCCTTCTGACCAGTTTTACACACACAGCTGTGGACAATGTCCTGCTGAAGTTGGCCAAATTCAAAGTTGGCTTCTTGCGCTTGGGGCGAGCTCAGAAGGTTCACCCAGATATTCAGAAATATACAGAAGAAGAAATCTGCAGGTCCAGATCAATTAAGTCTGTAACAGATTTGGAAGAGGTCTATAATAGTCAGGTGAGAAGAATGGTTTTTTTGTTAGCCCTTCCAATTATTAAAGATAATTACATTAGGATTTTGTTTGGATGCTGCAGAGAAGGAACCCATCCATGACTGAAAGAGATACTCAACCTCTGCATTGTTTCAATTTCTCTATAGCCAGTAATGACCTACATTAAGTCTGCAAGTTGAGAAGCTTTGTTTATGTCCACACAAAGTAACTCATTGTAAGTAACAAGGCCCAAAGGTTCCGGTGCTTTTATCTGAGGTTTTGTGAAGGGGCTGCTGCAGCCTCCTTTAGCATGATTTACATTCTGCTGCTGTTTGTCCCTTCTCCCTCCCACTGGTGCTCCTTGTGCCATTAGTACAATCAGCAGATGGGCAGAGGAAGTAGAATGCTGTGGAGCTGACCTGGCCAGACCCTTATTTCTGACCGAAAGATTGGTGCTGTCTGTGTGAATGTTAATGCAAACCATAATGAGAGCTGGGTCAGTGGCAGCTTTAAATTAAATTCACTGAAAGAATAAAGTTTGATGGGAGTTGGAGTAAATGCCAACTTCACAAAAGCTGCCATTTATTTTTATTGATAAGTATTACTGGGGAATGACTGCAGTCATAAGGGGAATGACTTGGCATTTCTTATTTTGGATTGCAGTGGAAGCACGGCCGTGGGGAGAACTGTGCTGCTGCTGTTGTTTTATCTTTTCTTCAGTATTGGAAAAAACCCCAAACCACCTGATTTTTCCCTGTAGTCATTTCAGCACACTCCAAGAATTGTCCATGAATAGAACCTGGCATCACTCTGAACACATGACAGGAACAAGTTGTTTGCTACAGTCTGCTCTAAAGCTGGTTTTGTTTGTCACTTGCAATTGATACAAGAATATGTCAGTCCAATATATATCTAAGTGATGCTGATCTGATTTCAAGGATAAATAATTTGATTTCTGTGATTTTACAGTTTAGTTCTGTTTAATGGGAAATATTTTTTCTTTTAATATGGAGAATATAGTGCTAAAGGATATAAAATGTACCTTATCCTTGAAGTGTGTCTCAATTTTCAGCCGGTGGTAGCAACGTCTTGCATGGGAGTAAATCACCCCATCTTTGCTCAGAAGCAATTTGACTTCTGTATTGTTGATGAAGCTTCCCAAATCAGCCAGCTCATCTGCCTGGGCCCACTGTTCTGCTCCAAAAGGTTTGTGCTGGTGGGGGATCATCAGCAGCTGCCTCCACTTGTGCTGAATGCAGAAGCAAGGTAAGATAAAATGCTGCTGGGCAGTTACTAGTCACAGATTCTGGGAAGGCTCTTGCAGTGTTCTGATTGACACATTTTGATTTTTGTCTTTGTGTTGTAACAGAGATCTTGGCATGAGTGAAAGCTTATTTAAAAGGCTGGAACAAAACCAAAATGCTGTTGTCCAATTAACTGTGCAATACAGAATGAATAGGTACTTTCAACATTTATTTGTTAAAATGTGTTCTTGATGTGGGATTGAAATGGTGAGATTTTCATGCCTTTTCTTGTTTTTTAAATCTTTAGTAAGATTATGTCATTGAGTAATATGCTGGTATATGAAGGCAAACTGGAATGTGGCTCAGAGAAGGTGTCAAATGCCACTGTTAACTTGCCCAACCTAAAGAAATTGAAACTGGACCTTGGGGATGCTTCAAAGACATGGCTGAAAGAAGTCCTTGATCCAGACACACCTGTGTGTTTTCTGAACACAGAGAAGGTAAAGTTCTTTATGCTCTTTCAACGTGTAAAACTTCATTCAGCCTAGGTAGGGTAAAACAGGGAACTTCAGGAAGTGTTTTTCCAGCATCACGTGAAGTGTGCAGCACACAAAAACATCCTTGGCATTGTTGGCAGAGCTGAGCAGGGTGGTACAGCTGCTGCTGGAAACTTCACATCTGAGAACAGCTGAAAACTTGAATTTAGATACTATTTCAGAAAATATTGAATGGACTTTAAACTTTGTTTTTCCTGTAAAGTGTAGCTTAAAGTGTGCAGCCATACTGGATGTCCTTGCAAGCAGGGAGTGGCCTTGTTTGCATTGCCTGAGGGTCAGTGGTGGCAAAGCTCTGTGCCCGTGGCAGCAATGGCTGCAGTTCTCCATGGAGTTCTGCTGACATTCTATACATGGAAGTGTAAGGGATGAATAAATTGCTTTAGGTGTGTCCTTTCATGGAGACCCAGAATTTTGCTGGGAAAGTAAAATTTGAGTGCAGATAAAAATTCTGCAAAGAAACTGACTTGCAGGAAAAATAAAGAAGACTTTAAAAGCATGAGGAAAAAGATGAATAAATTAGTACCTGTTTGTGGTCTCCAGTACTTGTCACTGTAGTTGGTGATTGGATTATGATTTGAGTCTTTCTTCCTCCTTAACAGGTTATGTGTTACTGATTCCTATTAATACTGTTTTTTGCATATAATATAATATAATATAATATAATATAATATAATATAATATAATATAATATAATATAATATAATTTTGATATAATTATCAGCTTTTATGAACTTTTATGCTGACCCTGGTCAGAACTCACCAGTGTTTCTATGCTCTCTGACATTGTACAGGATTCATGGTTTTTTCCAACAGTTTGATAGAATCTCTTCAATGACCTAAAAACAAGCAGTGTTTACTTTGATGGCTTAGAGAAATTTCTAAAAATGTCTAAACTAAACAGAGACATTTTCCAGGAATGCCTCGACAGCTGCAGTTCCTTTCCCAGCAAGGCAGACAGTTGGTCCCAGGGAAGAGGCCTGTTAATAGGGATCTGGCTGAACCACTGTTTATCTAATAATCATAGCAAAATTGCTAATGAAAAAGTAAAGTTTCTGTTCCATTTTTTTTCCCTAGCAAGCCCATCTCAAGTGTAAGCTGTCCTCTTCATAGAGCCAGGAGGAAAGTTTTCATTTCCAAAATATTCTAGATTTGTTGAGACGTGAGGCTATTATGGCATTTCTCCTTTAGGACTTCCTGTCAGAGCTCCATGTATTGTGGCAGGCATGGAGGGAGAAATGAAAAACCCCCACTGAGCATGACAGCAAACAAAACCAGCTTTTATTTCCTTTGACTTCATAGTAGGTTTCCCCCCCCATATTGTTTATAGTGTAACCAAGAAATGCTTATGAAGAAGTAGATTTGGGGAGGAGGGATACAGAGAGAGAAGGAAGAGGAAAAAACACCATGACACCACCAGGAAGCTTCCATTTATTATGCTGGCTTTTAAAATAAAGAAGAAAAAGCCTCTATTGTTTTCTGCTTAACAATGCAACAAGTTTGTGACAGCAGTTGGAAATCTATTTGTTTTTTTTCTGCCACCCCCTGTATCAGTCTGCACTTCTCTGACAGCTTGGGGCTGGTGGTTTGAAAAGTGGCATCCTTGATTTAGGGCAAGTCTCCTGAGAATTTCTAGGCCCAAGTTGTTTTTGTTGGTGGTTCTGCTGGTGTCCTGTGGGAACAGGAGAAATATAAATGTAAGCATGTGTTACCATAAGTATGACACAGCTTTTAGAACTTCTCTCCTGAAATTATTTTTGTTTAGTTTTTAGCTACACACTGCCAGTGTGGTCAGAAATGAACTGTGCACTTAAACAGTGCCTCTTCTGCTTTAAGAGAACTTGAGCACAGGGGTTTGGAGGCTTCCAGACACACTTTCATTGCTATTGGTGCTACTTCAACTTCAGAGAAGGCAGGAGTCAAGCAAAGAGAAAAAATTACCAAACTGTGACACTACAGTGACAGGAGTTTACATCCTGAGCTTGTTGGCCTCATTCATACATGATATAGAGAATGGGAGGTAATAGTTAAGAAATGGTAAATCCAGTGAATACTTTAAATAAAGGTTGGGAATTTATACTACAATTTAATACTACCATTTTGGATAGTTCCTGCTGTAGCTTGAAATGTAGGCTTTCAAACGTTGTAAAAAGTTATCCTTTCTGCCATGGAATGAAGAAAATTCACTGTCAATAATGCTGTTTGAGAGTGTTAAAGCAGAAGTCCCATGTAAAATAGAATTTGCTCTCTTACCTTATCAGCAGGAAAATGTCCATTTTTGGGTTTTTTGATTTGTGATGTATAATGCTGAACTGTAAAGTCAGAGGATTAAGTTTGGCAGTTTCTTAAGGTGACAAGCTAGTGCTAGAAACTCATTTTGGGGATTGTTCCAATTTGTTTTGCAAATGCAGTATTCCAAAGTTAATTCACAGTACAGGCTCTTCTGTTTAGTAAAATTTAGCATTTATCTTTATTTCTTTAATTAATACCATCAGTAGAAATCCACCTATGACTCAGTGAGTTAGGGACAGAACATAGTACCCCATTACAGACAGCAAAAGTTGTTTTCTGTTTGTGTTTTCAAAGGTCCCAGCACCAGAACATGCAGAAAAAGGTGGCATAAGCAATGTGACAGAAGCTAAAATAGTGCTTTTCCTCACATCCTTATTTATTAAGGTATCTTTTACTTTATTGCCTGGTTTGGAGGGAAACCTTTGATATTTTTACATTGCTTTAGTTGTGGTGACTGTATGTGTTGGGGGATAATCTTAAGGATAAATTGGAGTTTGGCTTCATGTCAGTGTAGTGGGGAGCCTGAGTCTGCATTCCCTTCCCTGTTCTTGCCAGCTTGGATCTGAGATGCAAAAAACCCAAAAGCTGCATGGAGGGGAGAGGATTTGCCTCTGTTCCTTCTTTCATCCAGAAATACAGAGCAGGAGCTCTGAGTGTTCACCTCGCAGTCGAAAGAAGCAAGAAAAATGAGGATTTCAAGGATATCTGTCTTTGTGCCAAGTTGAGACAAAGCCTGGGAGCTTGCAGTAACTGATGTTTTCTATTTCCTTTAGTTAATATTTGTTTTACCTACTGTTCTATTAGTTTAGATACAATATCTTGCAGCACTGTTTAAAAAAAATTAATTAGAGGAATCTTTCTGGCCGTACTGAGTTTGCCAAGCCAACTGCAGTGACAGATTTTTTTTTCTCTGCTTTCTTCTTCATTCAGGCTGGCTGTAAGTCCTCAGACATTGGCATCATATCACCCTACAGACATCAGTTAAAAACAATCACTGACTTGATGGCAAAGTGGAAGGAGAACAGAGTGGAAGTGAACACGGTTGACAAATACCAAGGAAGAGACAAAAGTATCATAATTGTGTCTTTTGTTAGGAACAGTATTGATGAAAATGTAAGCTGGTCATTTTAACTTTGTTCCAATCAATTTTAGTAGCTCAGATGCATTTTGAAGATGAGTGGTTTATGTCCATTAAGTAGGAAAAATAAAAGCCAGGGACATTTCTGTTCCAGCCTGGCACCCTGCTGAAGGACTGGCGCCGCCTGAATGTTGCCATCACCAGAGCCAAGCACAAGCTGGTCATGGTGGGCTGTGTTCCCTCCCTGTGCTGCTATCCTCCCCTGGAGAAGCTCCTCTGCCATTTGCAGTCCCAGGCAATGATATCCTTTTTTTCCATGCTGGTTTGGGAAAGGGGAAAACTGGGATTGACTCACTGAGATTTGAGGTGAGAATGGGAAGATCTTTGATTATTTAGGTTATACTTTTAACAGTGATTGGCAGCACAGCACAAAATGTGCTGATTACATTTGCCAGACGTGTACTTGAGATCAAGCTAGTGGATGGGTTTAGAACCTTCTCTGTCTTCAACAGCAGAAAAAGTCAATGCTGGCTTGCATAACTGGACATAATTTTTTGATTTTGAGGCCAGAATTTTTAATTTTTAATGCTTTTTTCCTGTGATCATTTTGAGTTTCTTGGCATCTTAACATCAGTGTGATTGCTTTCTTCCACTCAACACATCTGCTTCATGAATAATCTTGGTGGAAAGGAAAACAGTGTCACTTTCAGATGACTTGGTAATTTTTTCTTTCTCTCTGGCATTGTACTGAATAAGCTTTAGCTATTGCTGTTTCCATCTCCTATTTAAACAGGAAAGAACCTTGTTAGCTGCTTTCTTTGCAAACAGCCATGCATATTCAAACAGGTTCTGTGAAAGCCAAGTGTTGTTAAAATGCTTCCTTAACTTGCTACGTCTTGAATCTTCCAGCCGGGGCTCATGAAAGTATCCACAAGTGTAACATCTTATGAGGGGGAAGATGGAAAGTTTTACAGGACTTTGGGTCTTCTCTTCTGCTGCTGTTTAATGTAAATAGCTGGTAATTGGAGTATCAGTGCTGATGTGCACTCTTCAGCCTGGAGGCAGCCAAAACAGGAAGCATTCAATTATTTGGAAGTTTCCTTTCAGTAGAATAACAGACATTTCTTGAAAAAGCTGATGGTTACAGAACTAAAGCACCCAGCTTACTTGTGCCAAACCAGAAATAGGAAGCACTCTGTTCCTTCCACTGCTGGGTATTGCTGTATTCTTTTACCCTGATGAACAGGTACTTGCAGAAGTGACTGGGAAGCACTTGAAGAGGAAGGGAGTGTAAACCAGTGTTGTAGTGAGTCAGTTTTCTGGGCTCAATTTGGTTTTAAAAACTTGAAAATGTAGTTTACATACAATAATTCCATTTGTTAGAATTCCTAAATAAGGTGCTGTGTTGTGCCATTTGGAAAAAAAATAGAAAAATCTTCTTCCTCTTCTTCAAAACCTCACATTGTCCTTTCAAGTCTACTCCTGCTTTTAAAAATGCTGAAGTCTTTTATATTTATATGCATAATGTAATTAATCTCTCGTGTCAAGATCCCTTGATGACATTTCTAATCCCTTGATTTTGCATACCTCAGGGAGAAATGTGGTGCTGATTCACTTAATCCCCTGTTATCAATTTATGTGTTCAGCAGATCAATCTGAAGTGAAATGCTTCATAGTAGAACTCTTGTTTTCAGTTTATCTGATCTGTAGTGTTCAAAACAAAAAGGAAACAAAGCTAGACATGCAGCTTGCTGACTAAGAAGCTTAAATGCTCAGGTTGGTTTTTAAGGTGATGGCATATAAACAACAGAAAACACCTTTTACTTGAGAGATCTCTGTTAGTTTCTTTATGCTACCTCATGTTCTACACCAAAGAGGCTGAGAAGTTTCTTTCCAAGGCTGCTGGTGGAAACATCAATTGTTTTGATTCTTCAGAATCCTTAGCATTTGTTTTCTCTTGGATCAATGTCAAGTAGCTGTGTGCATACAGTTGCAGACAAACTTGTTAAATGTGGGCATTTTCACTCTTTTGAACTGCTCCCTAACTTTTTGTAATGTTTGAACTAATAAAAGTTTGCTGTTGGTTTCATTAAAGCTGTTTATACTTTGTTAGCACTTCACTTTATACAAGGTAAATATTTAGAACAGTACAACAATAATTCGAAAAGTTGACAGGATCTCCTCCTTTTTCAGGTGAAAATACATGCTTCATCAACTGTGTCTGTGCTCTGGGTCTTTCAAAAGATGAAAAAATAGGGTAAAATATGCTCTTTATTATAATAGTGACATCAGAATGCTTTTTTAGAAGAGATTTTCTTTCTGTGTTTAGGATCTGTGTGTAGAAAGCTCTTAAGATTTCATTGATCTGTTTTCTTACACCAAGCAATGCTTATCCAGGAAAGGGTTTGCATACTATTAAAAACTTAATAAATAAATTAAGGGTATTGCCATCCCATCATGAAGTTGCATGAGGAACAAACAGAAGAATCCACTTACAAAATGCATGTGGTAAAAATTAGACTGAGCAGCAAATCCTGAGCCTACAGATGACCCCACGTTTTGCTGTGGTAGTCTCAAACAAACTTGAGATGTGGTTCTCTAAAACACTCTGTGTTTCAATGGATATACATAGCAGGTGAGCATCTTCTAGCAGTAAAGGATACCTTTTTCTGTGTGCTGCCTTTGCAACAGCTTCCTCATGCAGAAGCAGCCCTCGGTGCTGCTGGAAGACCTGCAGATGCTGCTGGGATTCCCAGAACTGAAAAGGAAGTTGTTTTATGCCAGGCTAGCAGGATCAGAGTGTGACTATTTCAGAATTGTTTAATGTTTAAATGTATAGGTTCCTTTTTCCTTGTAAGAGGTGGGAAGGGTGGCTGTAAGAAGTGTCCCTGTCACCATGGGCTGTGGTCTGTCCCTGTGTTGCCCTTGTCCTTTGGTCCTTCCTTGCAGGCCCAGGCAGTGACACCCTCTGTGCTCTTTTGTGCAGTCTCTAAAGCTGGGCAAGGAAAAGAACACCTTTTTATCTCACAGATTGCTGGTTAGCCTTGCCCAAAAAGATGAGAGGAAAGAATAAATATTAAACAAAGCATATTGTAGTCCTTAGGGTGCAGTAAGCATCATCTGAGATCCCATCTGGATGTGACAAATGTGCTTGGTGATAAACAGCTCCATGAGTTTTGGCTCTTTTCCAGCCAGATTTGTATTCCTGGGCTTTTTAAAATTAAACCCCAAAAACTTACTTTTTTTTTTTTTTTTAATACTGGTTTCGGTTCCCCAGCACGTCACCTTTGAAGGTACTAAACACAGGTTTTTCTAGAATAATATTATTTATTCTGATAGATGCTATCCAATGCTACAGAATTATTACCTGGAATAAATGCTGGGATTGAAGCTTCGTGTCACACCGGAGGGGAAAGAGGCCTCCAGTCCGTGCTGCCTGATTGTGCTCAGCTCCTCCGCGAGGCTTCCTGGGCCCCCGCCGGCCCTGGCGCTCCTGCCCATCGCTGAGCTGCTGGGGCGGGGGGGCTATCGCGACAGGGCGATAGGGCCGGAGGCGGTGCGGCAGTGCCCGAGGCGGCGGGGGGCTGTCGCGATAGGGGCGGGAGCGGTGCCCGGGGCGGGGGGGCTGTCGCGACAG
>JAYDZK010000271.1:1310078-1331085 GCA_034509185.1 Euphonia xanthogaster | reverse complement strand
GCCGCGGAGCCGTGCCGCCTCAGGGGCCGGGGAGCCGTGCCGCCTCAGGGGCCGCGGAGCCGTGCCGCCTCAGGGGCCGCGGAGCCGTGCCGCCTCAGGGGCCGCGGAGCCGTGCCGCCTCACGGGCCGCGGAGCCGTGCCGCCTCACGGGCCGGGGAGCCGTGCCGCCTCACGGGCCGGGGAGCCGTGCCGCCTCACGGGCCGGGGCTCGCCGCTCGGAGCCGGCGATGCTGGCCCGGCTGTTCCCTGCCAACAGCCCTGCCGGGGGCTGCTGCTGCTCCGGGGAGCAGAGCCCTGCAGAGCTTGCTCTGCTCTCTGTGATACCTCAGGCGGTACCCGAGCGGCAGCTGTGATTTAGGGTTTCACTCGCGGTGTTAACTTCTAAATCTTGATTTTAAATTTTTAAAAAATTGTTCGCCATTTATATTTTTAAGAAGCAGGTGAAGAAAAACATGCGGGTAGATCGCACTTTAAAGCAGACCTAAGATGCGTTTCGCCTCAGAGAAAAGGCGAGGGCTGATAATTAAAAGGACAGCAGACATAGAAGTCTGTCTGAGGCGGATCGGCTCCAGAAGTCAGAATGAGGTCACCTGACAAAGGAATTTTCATGATGCCTTTGGGGAAATAGGATGTGTAGCAAGGGAGAGCTACCCACCTGAAGCCTGCATTGAGCAAGGCGTTTCCCGGTCTAACGCTTGTATTTAATGCTGGCAGTGGCAAAGCTAGTAGAAAAGCAGGATGTGTGCTCTGGCAGCAGAAAGGCTGCTGCTCTTTCAGCCGCCGCCTGTCCCGGGGCTGCTGAGCTGGTGCTGCTCCGGTAGAGCTGGTCAGGTCCCAGCAGCTGAGCAGGAAGGGAGGATCAGACAAAGCCCTGAGCTGAGGCTGCTGACTGGGTACAGTTTTGCCAGAGCCCTGTCTCTCCTTATCTTATTGTTCTCATGTCTCCGGGGGTTTTCTGTTGAAGTTCTGGGGAACTATAAAATCAGTTTTTAAGGCTGTTGCATGTACATAATCTCAGTCATTATTTTTCCTAGAGAGCAGAGATAGGTTATGTTTTGGGGTAGTTGGGTATTTGGCAGGCGGCTAGGGAAACAGAATATTAGAAAGTAGTTTTCAGGGTTTGTAATATCCAATCCCTAAATACCTGAAGTCTGCAGGAAATGAGACAAGTCATTTCACTGCTGTTGAGGAACTGAGAAGATGCCCATCTGTTATGATGATTTGGGTTCTTTGTGCTTTCTGACGTGCAGACAGATACAGTCTGTATCAGATACCAATTCTCAGATCTGCAAAGGAACAGGCTCACTTTTTTTTTTTCTCAGTCGCAAGCCTCTCTAGATATTTTGACATCTGTGTCTCAATGTCTTTTAAAAAATTTGTTTTTTTACTTTACTTGTTGGATTAAATTAAGCAGTAAATCATCAAACTCTTTTGTTTCTTTCCAGGTTACTTTGTTAAATAATAAACAGAGGCTTGTTTTGTCTCTGAGAAAATAGGGTCTGGCTTGAATGTTTGAATTGCTTCATTATAAATGAAAATAAGCTTAAGAATTTCCTGAGCACTCTGTTCTCAGTAGCAGGATTTCTAAGAAGAGGAACCTTGTCCGTTCTGTCAGACTAAGATGATTGTAAAAAGCTATGGATTTTTTACTGACGAGATTTAATCCTCAAATGTAGTTTTGCAGTATACACTTCGTAATGTTTACCAAAAACTTCAAGTTACAGCAAAACCTTTAATTCTTAAGATTTTCTGTGTAGAAAATATTTTGTGGCTAGGTGAGAAACTGAATTTTCAGTGTGTAGTATTTTCCAGAAAATGCTCCTGGTTTAGTGGCAGTGACTCTGAACAGCCTGAGAAGGAAGGCATGTGTTTGTGTCACTGTGCAATTAAAGCTACAGTGGAAAGTGATTATATAGAAAAAGTAGGATGTCTGCTTCTGTAGGTAGGCTGTGATATACCAAATAAATCCATAAATTAGCAGGAAGGCTGCTTTGATACCGTGGGAGGGGCACTGGTTGCAGCCGTGCAGCAGAGGTGCCGTGTTAATTGCAGTGACTTGGCTGCTTCTGAGACCTGCTGGGACATGGTGCCTAAGAACTGACATTGCCAGCCTGGGCTTTCCCCATGAAACCCCTTAAAACACTGACAATGTGCTCTGGATTGGATGCTTCTCTATGGCATGGTGGTTCATAGCACCTACTCAATTTGTCCTGTTAAGTTTATTAGGTGAAGGTAAGTTTTCCTTTTAACAAGGTGGATATGAAGCACTTTATTTCTTTGTGTCACTCCTAAAACTTGAACCATAACATTTTTTTTTCTCTGTTGTCTTAGCTGTAAAGGACCCTACAGCTGTAGAAAGAGCAAATTTATTAAACATGGCTAAACTGAGTATCAAAGGACTCATTGAATCAGCCTTGAGCTTTGGGCGCACTCTGGATTCTGACTACCCACCTTTGCAGCAGTTCTTTGTTGTCATGGAGCACTGCCTGAAGCATGGCCTGAAAGGTGTGCAAATTGGTCTAGCTGCATATTTCTCATCCCAAACATGCCATTTTTCTTCTCTTCTTTCTGGAAGTAGATAAAAAAAGGTGTAATGTTGCATAAAGAATTGGGAAAAAAATGTAAATGTTCACCTTTTATAATGAATAGTGTAGTTATTAATTCTTCACCACATATATTTCCACATTTACCAACTTGTCATTTTGTGCAGCATTTGTTGTAAGTGGTCCGGGGTTTACCAACTGCATGTATGTATGTAATGTGTATTTTCAGCTGGACATCCTTTTTGCATTATTTTTTTCTAGCATATCGATTTTATATTCACAGCAAAGTAATTTGAAAGTTGGCTTTGGATACTGATGAGCTGACCAGTGTCTCAGTTAAGAGTTATGTGGAACTCTGGACTCAGCAGTTAACCCTTGCACACACCAGATATTATGAAGGAAGCTACTGCAGTAATTAAAATTAATTCAGTTACTTGATTTTTCTTTTCATAGTAAGAAAATCCTTTCTCAGTTACAATAAAACCATTTGGGGTCCTCTGGAACTTGTGGAGAAATTATATCCAGAAGCTGAGGAAATAGCAGCAAGTGTCAGAGATTTGCCTGGCCTTAAGTAAGTAGTATTGTTAAAATGCAGCAGGAAAGTAAAGGAGCTGGCTGAGAATCTGCAGGTGTCTCATGGTTTCATTTGGCATCAATCAAGCCTTTGGACAGCTAGCACCTGATGCTGGGGAGAGCACAGGTGAATGGGAGGTGGAGAACAATGCAAAAAGGAGCAGGTTGGGTGTCAGTCACTGCAGTCTAGAACGGCAGCAAACATTGGTGAGTGCAGTCATCAAAGGCTGTATCAAACCACAAGGTGACATACCAAAGAGGAAGGAATTAGGCAGCTTTTGAGAGTCTTGCCTGCACAGTCCTACTCAGTTGTAAATTTATTCTCTTCCCATTCCAGTGCACTCTGCTTTTGTATTTCACTTTTTATTGGCTGTCCATGAAATTCCAGAAGAGTTTGGTTGCACTGACTGGTGTGTGGCAGCACAAGGATTCTAATTTATAGCTTTAGGTCTTATCTAAAGCACACATGCATGTAAGTTATTATTTACTCTTGTAGCAGGCCAGAAGAAGTAATAACCTTTGCCAAGTGTGTTACTCTCTTCCTATCCTAACACAACTTGTGAGGGATTTTTCTTTTTCATTGATGTGCTTACCACTTGTAAGTATGCAAGCACTGGAAGAGGAAGTTCTAAAGGTCCAGGTGTAACTTGCTGGATCTTAGTGTTTGCCAGTTACCTATGTAACTTTTCATCTTTTCATCTTTTTTGGCATTGTCTTCCCAAGATAGCACTGAAGTTGCACACAATTAAAGGTAGGATTGAGTAAGAGTTGGGTATAGCTAGAGAATAGGATTGGGAAGGGAAGCTGCTGTGGTGGCTTGTGATGGGCATTTGGTTCATTCTCTTGCAATTCCCCTCAACTCTTAACAAACAAATTGCAGAAAGGAGTCTCAGCTGTTGCAAGCATTTTACTTCAGCAGAAAACAGCACTTTCAAGCTTATCAGGCTCTAGTGCAGTCTGTACTCCTGTTTTTCCTGGGTCTGCTCCCAAGCTCAGCTGAGTGGTTGAAAACCTTTCTGTTATCCCAAAGCTTGGAGTCAAAGCCTAAACTTTATGGCTTTCCACATGGTGATGCTCAACTAATAGCTTAAAATACCCCTTCAGGAACACCAGTTGCTCCACCAGTAGGCTGATAAGGTGTTAAAGAGCATGATTTAATCAATGTGTTGTTAATTTGGGGCTGTTTGTCCTGGTGGTCTTTGTTTCAGGACGCCGCTGGGCCGTGCCCGGGCCTGGCTGCGGTTGGCGCTGATGCAGAAGAAAATGGCTGATTATCTTCGCTGTTTAATCATTCAGAGAGACCTCCTCAGGTAAACAACTCCCTGGAGTTTGGGTGCAATTTGTTTTCAGAGGTTTAGTCTCCTAAAAAATAATCCTGCCTTCCCCTCCTGTGCACTGGGGAGGAGGTGACTTCATCCCTACAATCCCTACCGTGTGCGTGGTTTCCCCTGAGCTGCCATTGGCAGGAGGGCTCTTGCTCTGAGCTTTGCTTTCACAGTTCTAACACTGGCATTGCTCTCTTCTGGTGTAACTTCTCCTGTCTGATGGAGCACTCAAGCACAATGGAGAGGGATGCTTCTTCGTTTCAGTTTTATAAGCTATACATATGTTTAACACTGACTTTGTGCCTAGATGACACTGGGATGGCAGGATGTCATTGGTGTTTGGCAGCTATGAACCTCTCCAGTGAAAAGACAAGTGAAGTTTGTTACATAGAATCTAAAATTTTATTTAAAAAGTACAAGGTGAAGAAAGTGCTGATATTATCTTGTTCAGTGAAGTATTTATATTTGTAGTGGTTTTGGTGCAAAACAATGACAATATTTTTAAAACCTTTTTAGCATTTCAGCCCTTTAAGTTTCTCTTTTATCCATTTAATCTCTCCCTTGGGTCCTTGAATTTCTAGCATGCGTTCACTAAATTCCAGGCATTTTTTTTACAAAGGTTAATTCTTTTGCCATTGTTCCTTTGCATTGCTTGCAGTGCTTCTTAACAACTTCAGAGTTGTCTGACAGTGTGGCCAAACATTCATTTCTTGCAGTATCCTCTTCAACACTGGCTAATAGAAGGTGTAGGGAAGAGCCTTTTCTCTGGTTTATTTTTTGTTTGTTTGTTTATTTGTTTTTAAAGTTAAATTAAATCTTGTCACCCTCCCCACAGTGTCCCAGCCATCTGGAGCCTAAGGCAGTATCCTTGTTTTTAATAGCCTCTGAGACAAACCATGCACTTTGAATTTTTAAATATTTATGAGGTGAAAGTATGGGCAGGGCCAGTTCATCTTTATGGATGCTGTAGTAAGAGAAAATTTAGATCTGTATGTCACTTCTGATGAATTTATTGGATGTATATGGCATGAATATACCAGTAAGAAGCAATTTTCTCCCTCACACAGTGAGTTTTATGAGTATCATGCACTGATGATGGAGGAGGAAGGAGCAGTGATTGTTGGGCTGTTAGTTGGGCTGAACGTGATCGATGCCAACCTGTGTGTGAAGGGAGAAGACCTGGATTCACAAGTAAGTCCATCCAGGTACATGCAGTCCATGAGAGTTTTCTGTACTTTTCTTTGTGGATTTTGTTACTTTGGAGTGGTGACTTGCTAGAAATCCTTCCTGAGCCTGCACAGGGTGTGATGATCCAGCTCCAGGGTCTGTGGGGCTGTTGCCTTAACCTCACTATCAGCAGGGGCAGACCTTTGAATGCAGATAATGGTCAGAGTGCAAGGGTGAAATTGTGTGCTTTGTCCTCAAATGGGAGCAGCTGTAGCAAGGCAGAGTTCCTTCCATCTGACTTGTGTGACCTGTCCTTTTCTTCTGTGAGACAAGTATAGTTCCATGATCAGCTTACCCTGCTTGGTTCATTTATTGCTGTTCTGGATCATCATAGGAATGATACAGGGACCTGAAACAAACACACTCTTGTGACCTCTTAAGAGGGTGACTACTTTGATTCTGCAAAGCAAGACTTGGAATTCTTCCCACTTTGAATGGGCTTTGACTTTTAACCCTGATCTTTTCTGAGAAAATATTAACAGATTCTGTTTAAAGGCAGATGCACAGGTATTTGTAAATACATGTAGACTGTGTTCAGCCCTGATTGGGTTTTTTCAGCTTCTTTGTGGAAAAAAATCATAGTAGCTTAAGTGGTTATTACTATGTTCATATATTTGATGAAAAAACAGCTCCTCTGGGAAAGAGAAGTTACAGCTAATTGTGTGTGTGTGCTTTTGAATCCCGTGGTTAACTTGTCCTCAGTTGTTTGTTCTAGTTACTGTGTAATGTTAGTTTCAGGCACTGATCTTGTGTAAAAGGTACAACATTGACAGGCCTGTAATTAAAGAAAACTTAACAACTTGCTCTTAGTGTTGAGAATGAAATATGTGTATTATAGACCACAAAATCTGTTGCTAGCTTACAGCTCTGTTATCACTGGGTGGCCTTGCTGCACGTGAGAGAAAACTCAGTTTGAGAAGGTAGTAGTGGCAGATGAGATTCTGACTGCAGTGTGTCCCAATTGGACATTTGTAACATGTCCAGAATAATTTGTGAAGAGTAGTGTAAAGAAAGCACCTTCTCAGAGAAGCCAGAAGCAGCAGGTTTTTTTGAGCAGAAAGGTAAACTTCTGAACCTTGATGGAAGTCAAGGCCAGGAGCATAGTTTTGATATGTTGAAAAAATGCTACTCAGTGGTGAAATGTGTTTATGCAGCCCTAGTGAATTGAAATAAAGTAACTTTTATAGATAGAACATTTTACCTTATTTATTAGAGATGGTATTTTGCTTTAATCAGAAAAACATGTTTTCAGGAAGTTTTTTGTGAGGAGACTTTTTAGAAAAGACGTGGAAAGAACAAACAGGATCCTGACAGGAGAGCACTGTATGAACCAAGTAAATATTAAACTTAGTAAAATCTTGTTTTAAGTGTTATGTTTCAGGTTTTTCAGCTTCTGGCTGAAACCAGATGAACCTTAAAAATGCTGTAACTGAGGTTTTATCAATTGCATAAATACAAGGCTGTAAATATCAGCAGCACTTATTTGTATGATCTGGAGCTGTGCCTTTGCTCTCCCCTAGGTTGGGGTGATCGATTTCTCTGTGTATTTGAAGAGTGATGACGACATTGGAGGTAAAGAAAGGTATGTCCTCACAAAATACCTCCTATTCTCTATGTTCACAAATGATTTCTTGGCTGGGACCTGTTCTTTTAGAAATAAGTCAGGTTCCCTAAAAGTGAAATCTTCTGATCCTGAGAAGAATGCTCCAGTGTGTTGTTCTGTGTTGCTAGTTAGCCGGGGGAATATTTGCAGTGTGAAGCAAACCTCAGCAGCATCACCTCCTGCCTCCAAGCAGGGGAGGCTTTGCCAGGTGGCAGTGAAAAAGAACCTGCAGACCTTTAAGGCCTCAGCTTGGGATTTAGTCAGACTTTCAAAGCACCAGAGTTATGGCAGAGTAAATAAACATCCTTATCCTTCTCAGACTGTTATGTTTCACGTAGAGAAATTGTTTGCAGTTAAAGCATTGGATTTTTTTGTGTCTCACTGATACAACATGTGTGTTATTACCTTCATGAGTATGAGATGAAGTTGCTTCCTTTCTTTCTAAAAACACAGTTGGGATGGACATTTGCATATGGTAAGCATGTATGTTTTCAGTCCATAGTTCAGTATATAATTTTGTTAATTTTATTTTGTGCTTGCTTTAGAAATGTACAGATTGCTGCAATATTGGACCAAAAGAATTATGTTGAGGAACTAAACAGGCAACTGAAGT
This sequence comes from Euphonia xanthogaster, assembly GCA_034509185.1. NCBI lineage: Eukaryota > Metazoa > Chordata > Aves > Passeriformes > Fringillidae > Euphonia > Euphonia xanthogaster. Next base: position 1,323,201 of record JAYDZK010000271.1, on the reverse strand, counting down.
AAGTATTACTTTGAAGTATGGGTGTCAGGCCAGGCTTACAGGTGAATGCCTTTTGTACCACAGCTTTGTGAGAGAGCTTCGGAGAAAGAGCTGCAATTTTCTGTGTTTAGACTGAAGATTCAGTGAAGTAGGAAAAGACACTCTCCTGGAGAGCTCAGTGTCAGTTTTCATGCTTTTGGACAGTCAAAACTTTATTCTTCAAAGAACCCCACAAAACCAACAGGCCGGAGCTGTGAAGGTCCTCATGATTCAAAACATCACAGGAATAAAAAGCTTGGTCTAGATTCTAACTGTATTCCATTTAACAATTTGCCAGAAGTGATTTTGAGTGTTCTGGTGAATCCATATGATTTTATTTCTTTGCCTTGCAGAATATTTTAGTTTGTGGCTTTAATGCCTAGGACTGAAGCTGAATAAACTCACTGCTTGCTAGAAGCTACTTATATGTGGTAGGTTGAGGTTCCTGTTAAAACAATTTTCAGGAAAGCAGCATTTTTCTCTTACTTTGCTGGATGGAACAAACCTAGTCCACCACTGTGCTTGTTACTGTGCAAATAGAAGAAAAGTGATTTAAATTCTCTGAGGAGTATTGTACAAAATTAAAGTCTGAGGGGCTAAAAAGCTAAAAAACCCCAACAAACCAAAACCAAACAACAAAGCCAGAAAGAACTTCTGTAGAATCTCTAGCACAGCTGATCTAGATCCTTTTTGAAATGTAATAATCTTGTTAAATTTTTAATGCTGGTAATCTGGATCACTGGTTACTTAAGGCTCCTGTTGAAGTAAGGATATTCTGCTTTGAAATGGTGTCACTGAGCAGAACCCTTCAACAGCACAGAAAAGCTGAGCACATCAACTATGAGCAGAATGAAAGTCAAGGAGGAGAAAGGAGCTATCACAATTAAGAGCAGTGATGTTTGTGTGATGTCATTATCCTAGTGAGCATCTGTGTGCCCTTGTACTCTGGTTTATGCACAGAATTTCCTGGCAGATCAGTGATTCAGCAACTCTCCTATTTTATTTCAGTTCAGCTGTTTGTGTTTAGACATCCTAAAATGCATTAATCTCTCTGCCCTGCTGTTCCAAATGGACTGGCAACTACTGAGGACACCACAGAGAAATATGTGAAAAAGTAAATGGTGCTACAAAATAGGTTTTCTGCTTCCCTGTGTGTGAAGTGCAGCCTGAAAAAAAAGGTGCTTCCTGCAGGAATAGGCAATCAGGCAATGGAAAAGGCCTGGATGTAGTTTGTTACTATAAAAAGCAACAGAGTAATAAAATGCAATAAAACTCTGGTGAGACTCCTACATAAAGTCAAGAAGCATCAAGAAAGAGATAGATTTGTCTTTGAGGACACATCTCAAAAAATGCAGAGAAACAAATGATTTTATAAAAGAAATGTATTTTGGAGGAGGAGAATCTGGAGAATGGTTTTGTCCTATAGGAGAGAACTCATTTATCTTTTGTCTGCAGGATGGTTGTGAGGATAAAGGAAAGGGAGAGTGCAGGGGAAGTTCTGCCCAAGCAGGAGTTTAAGTGGCAGGGGTGACACTGGGAATTGGAAAGCAGCATATTCAGTTCAACAAAGGAGAGTCATTTTCTTATATTTAGGAAAAGTTCCAATAACGGAACAGACCTCACAGCTCTTAACCATTAATCACTGTACCTTGCATTAAAGCTTTTGAGCTTGGTTGGATGAGTTTTGATCTAATCTTGAATACCATTGTTTCTTTTTCCCTTTCAGTAGCACAGTTAGCAGTCTACATGCAAGAGTTGACTCACTGGAAAAATCAAACACTAAACTGATTGAAGAGGTACTTTTTTATTTTAGTAATATGTAGCATATTGTTTTCTTTGAAAGACAGTTTTTCTAAATATACTTACATTATTTTCAGCTATGGAAGCTCTGTATAATATATTCAGATACCTTTATTTTGGCCAAAAGGAGAGGGGCAGCAGCTGCAGGGACTTGAAGTCAGCTTGCCAGGTAGCCTCTAGCATCAGTACATCAATTCTGTAGAACATTGCAATTTCTAGCTTTGGACAAAATGAGAAGAGAATCCTTTCCCAGTGCCAGCTGTCAGTCTGATTTGTGCAGATGACTAGTCTGGAATGGATGGCACCAGTTGCTACAAAGAGACAGAAAGTAGTTCACCAAGCAGTTTCTGTTCCAGCCCTCAGCTTTAGCCAAAGGATTGCTTCTTGCTTGTTAACTGGCTGCTTATACACAGCTTTCAGTCTTGTCTGGTTCTGGGTTTGTGTTTATAGCCTATATTTCTGATTGTCTTTGATGCTTGACTAGTTTCCAATATTTTTAGCTTTATAAGAGAGAGCACACCTTTTTTAGTTAATGAAGGGGAAAATTGAAAATTCTGAATTCAGCTGCTGAAGGGACAGCTAGCTCACTCTGGGAGTAAGGTATCCAGACAGAGTGAGATCATCTTTTCTGTGTTAATTCTCAGAGCATTCTGATTCCTTTATAAGCTTTCAGCCCAACTGTCCACCTGTTTTGATCCTTTGGCTTAGAATTCTGCCATTAAGCTGTATACTGTAGGGCCCAGTTATGAAATGTCATCTTTTGTAAATATGTTTGTTGTTCATATGGGGGAGGCTTTCTTATGTAAGCTGCTCCATATGACATATTAAGATGCCCAGAAAAGAAAATGCAAACTGGATAACTTGAAGCCAAGTGGAAAGCAGAAGTTGAGGACGAGGAGAAAGAGTCGAGGGTCTTTAAGTCATAATGGAGCAAGGAAAAGAAAGCATGTTCTTCACCAGACATGAAACAGTGAAGTATCCTGAGCACACTGCTGCTGTGTAGTAAAGTGACTCATTATTAAAACCAGGAGCTTCATGCTTTCTTTAGAAACAGCTAATCCTCTGTTTGGCAGGCAGGGAGAATAGAGCACAGAATGTCTTGGTCTTGCATTAATCAGAACATTTTTTTCCTTTATTTCTACTCACAAAAGTGGTCACAGTACTTTTTTTTATTTGTTTCTTTTCAGTTAGCAATAGCAAAAAACAATATAATTAAACTTCAGGAAGAAAACCATCAACTAAGGAGTGAAAATACTCTGATTTTAATGAAAACACAGCATCATCTAGAGGTATGTTAGTTTTACCACTTTTAATATTGTAACATGACATGTTTAATTTTTGTTCAAAAGTTTGTACATCTCAACTTCAAGTAAGCTTAACTTGTCCAAATCTGAAACAACTTTTATAAGGGAAAGGACTTATTAAATCTGTGTAGCTTTCTAAATGGCATAAGTAAATTAAAATTCTAGGACATGAGATTGTTTTACAACCATATGCATGGGTAGTGTATTCCAGTGACACCAAAGGAGGACAGTAGTGCAGTGTAGATGTTTTGCTGCTTTTACTCAGTTCCCATTATGGAGCCAATGGCCACAGAGCAGAAACAGCTCTTTCCATGTTTGCCCTGTGCTTGGAGGATGTGTTTGTAAGTTTTTCTTCATGTTTCCCACAAGTGTTGAATTGCCGCAGTTGAGACGAACGCGACACACAGAGCATCACCACCCACCTTCAGAAGGCTGCAAGTGTCAGCCCTGTTGTTCTTTAGCCCAGCCTTTTATACCCTCATCATTCATGCACTGCACCTGTGTGTCCTCTGTTCCCTTTCCTGACTGCTCAGCACCCCTGGGCCCTCCAGGGCTCATTGCTGTCAGTGCTGCTCACCTGGTTTTCACAGCTGCACCCATTGGGGGTGAGGCTCGGCTGCAGCCCCACTCCCAGCTACCACCAGCTGTGTGCCTACATCAAATTCCTGCCATCTAGCTGCAGAATTTATGAAGACAGAACCTGTGTGTGTTTGCAGGCAGCCAAGGTGGACGTGGAGGCAGAGCTGCAGACGTACAAGCACTCGAGGCAGGGCTTGGATGAGATGTACACGGAGGCGCGCAGGCAGCTCCGCGAGGAGGCTCAGCTGCGGCAGGTGGGTGCTCCTGCCTGCCCTCTGCACAGCCCTCTCTGTGTCAGCAGTCCCACTCCAGCAGCCCTCTCTGTGTCAGCAGCCCTCTCTGTGTCAGCAGCCCTCTCTGTGTCAGCAGCCCTCTCTGTGTCAGCAGTCCCACTGTCAGCAGTCCCACTTCTCTCGGGTTTAGCTGCTGCCTTTCACTTACTTCAGCAGCCTTTTCTCTAGCTGCCTATAGTAAAAAGGGAGTTTTCACAGAGCATCAATATTTCTGGAGTAATGTTGCTGAAGAACAGTAAAAAAACAACCACATTTTTCTTGGATAAATTTTTAGGTGAGCTTTTAGCAGTACTCTATGCTCTCTATCTACACTAAATCTTTCCTGTGAAAATACAAATACTTCATTTCTATTTTTGTAGTTAATACTTAGGCAACTCTGTACAACGTTGGCAGGGTAATTTCTCATAATGTGAGTTGTCTGGTTAAAAAACGCCATTGGCCAGTTAGTATATGAGTGTTACATTCATGGATAATTTGCAAAGGTAAAGAGGGACAGAATTTCTGAAGTGGTGAAATAGGTGGTGCTGCAGCACTGTTAGAGTTTCAAACCAGAAATAAATAATCCCATAATTATTTAAATCCTTTGTGTTGCATTCTGTTGTGTTAAATAGGATATGGAGAATGAGCTCGTGGTTCAAGTTAGCATGAAACATGAGATAGAGCTTGCCATGAAGCTGCTGGAGAAGGATATCCATGAGAAGCAGGACACCCTCATCGGCCTGCGGCAGCAGCTTGATGAAGTTAAGGCAATTAATGTGGAAATGTACCAAAAGCTGCAGGTAAAGGGACAATCTGCTGTTGCACTGCTGAAAAGATCACAGAGACAGAAATGCATTATCAGCATTCTGGGCAGTTGGATGCTGCTGTTCCCTGGAGTTTTGGTTTCCTTGTGCTTCTTAGGTCAGCTTGACATTTTGGAACATTACCTATGTAAGCATGGTTTCATACAAAGAAGCTCTTAAGGCAGTCACTTACTGGGTTTAGGGAAGAAAAGAGCATGAGGATAAGGTCATGGCCAAATAATTTCCTATGTGAAGTAGAGAGATAATAATGTACTGTAACAAAGACCTTTTTTTGGCCTGTGTTGTATAAAAAAAACCCAGAAGAATGTAGGCACGTAGTGAGGAGTTGAAGAGAAGCCCTGACCTTCCAAAGTAGGGAAAGGAAGACAAGAATATGTTAAATGGAAAAAGCTAATTACAGTTTTGGGTTTATTTTTAAATCTGTTAACAAATTAAGAAAATCTCTTAACAATTAAATGCATTTTTTAGGAGAATATGGATCTCAGGGACCCCAAATGCAGTTAACAAATTACTAAATACTAGTGAATTACTTATTTAAAACATGAATTTGATTTAGGGGATAAATTCTGAAAACCAGCACAAGAGCCCAGTCAAATCTGTGGCAGAATGAGGGGAAGAAAATCAGGATGCTGCAGAGGGAAAATTGAAGTGATGGACAGAGGATTCTACTTTCCATCTGTAAATGTGAGGAAACTGGACCAGAGGATGAGAAATATAAATAGAGCTGGAGAGAAAAAGAAGAGAATGTTCTCCAGTGTTAGGATCTGTGGGGTTGATTTGCAGGAGAATTTTGGTGATTTTCTGGTGATTTTCTGATTTTCTTTGCTCTTCACTGGTAAGGTTCTAACGGGCTACTTGGTCAGTGAATTGAACTTTGACTTCTAAAGTGATTAACTAAGGAAGGAAATCAAAGGGAAACATTTATACTTATTAAATATGAAATAGCATCTACACTTGCAGAGTATGAATCTACAGATTTTCTAGGCATGAGATTTTGCATGCTGTGCTCAGGGGTTTTTGGAAGGCAATCCTTAAAGAGAATTAAAACTCAATTTTTACCGTGTGCCCCTTTAGATACTGGAAAAAAAGCCCTCACAAGGTAATGGTGCAATTACACCAATTTCAGCTTGAACCTCTTTTGTAACACAGGTTTCTGAAGATGCTATGAAAGAAAAGAATGAAATAATTAGTCGATTAGAGGATAAGACCAATCAAATTAATGCAACTATGAAACAACTAGAGCAAAGGTACAGCCCCATCTTTGTTTCTCTTTATTCACAACTCCACTCCCTTACATCTTACTGCATTCCCACAGTTGCCATTGTAATGCAATTTTCAACTAGAACATTTAAACCAAACCTTCCTGAAACTTCTAATTAGTGCTTTGCTGTTGGGCTGCTTTTTTCTGTTTGACAAACACACTCACTTTAAATACAAATATAATCTTTCCATTTTCTTCCTCTACCATCGTTCTTCTGGTCCTAGGTTTTTATGCTGATATCAAAAGTCATTCTTTCATTTGTTTCAAAATTCTGATTCCTTATTGCCTACTTCCCCCCCTGCCCCCGAATGAAATGCAATAGAAACTGAAGCATTAATCTTGCTTATACTTAAGCATATGCTTAATATAAACATTAATGCCTTCAAGGATCACTGGTTGTTTGCTGAAGCTGTTATAATTGTTGTCCATTGCTTTGGAAGTGCCATTGTTTTCAATGACTTAATGAGTTTTCACACTGAAAGGCTGAAAAGTGAAAGACTAAAATTCCAGAATATAAATTTCCATTATGGTTAGACTGCATGTACTACATGATACTAAGATGTGATTCACATGTTTTAATTTAGTGGCCTTATATGCAACATTGATCTTTCTAATTGTAAAATATAACATATCCATAAGCCCTGTCATGTTGGTGTTTGACATGTCTTTTTTTTCATTTAAATCTGATTATGAAAAACATGCTTATGTATTAAAAAAATTAGTGACATGAATATTCTTTTATTGACATCCTTTTTTCCTCTTTTTTCTTTTTCTTTTTATCCTTTTATCCCAATTTTTGTTTTTACTGTTTTGCTGCCTTCATCTGTCTTTGATTTTTGTCCACTGCATTCATGAAGTGACAAAGATCTGTTAACTCAAACTAGGACTATTGCAATGTCATTCGTCAAATGTGCCAGCAATGAGGCTCAGCACCAGTATAAACTTGTCAAGGATATATCATTCTGAGAGCTCCTCCAGACCTCTTGTCTTGAAATAATTGCTGATAAAATAGGACTTCAGAATTTCCCAGTTCAAACTTGAAAGTGGTATTAGAAATCCTGCACTGTAACTGATCGTAGCTGGGTTCTGTTTTGTTTTCTGAAAGAACATCACCTCCGATCTCACTTTACCCCTCCTTAAAAAAAAAAAAAGAAAAAAAAAGTAAATTACTGCACTATTATTAAGCAAATGTAAGCTAGTTTTCTAATGCTATTGAATCACTTCTTTGTCAGATTTTATTTTGAGAGGTTAGATATCTTAATTTGACTGTACATTTTTATGACACTTCTTTCTAATTAGTGATTTTGGTTCTTTGGTACTAAGAGATTTACAAAGGACCCTTCTGGCTAAGACTTCCCTCGTCCCCTGCTTATTCCTTTCACTTTTAGGCTGTATTTACCCCAAAAGCACGCTCTCTCTTGGGTTCTGTGGTTGTAACTAGCAGTGTTTCCTTGAGCAGAGTGGCAGGAGTTGGAGCTGAGCTCCCTCAGAAGGATGGGTGTGAGAAAGGAGGGTGGTGCCAACATCTGTGTAGTGTGTGTGCAGAGAAGGGATGCCAGCCTCTCTGGGCAGCCAAGAGCTAGAGTTCCACCTCCCTGATGTCCTGGGGTGAAGCATTCTTGTGGAGTCACAGTGTGCTTGGAGCCTGATTCCTGAGGGGCTCGGGACAGAGACAGGGGGCTCCTGCAAGTTCTGCAGCTGTGGCTCCTGCCTAGCCCAGCTGCCCTGGGAGGTGGAGCAGTGAGGAGGATTCCCAGCCAGGGCCCAGCTCCTGAGCCTGCCTAACCCGTTTGTCAGCTGAGGATCCCTGCACTGAGATCAGCACCTGTGCTTGTGCCCAGAGCCTTTTCCCTCCCTCCACCCATCATTAGGCAGCCTTTGCAGCTCCTGTTCCTGCTCTGAGCTGCTGCTTGCCTGCACTGCAGGAAGAGCTCAGGCTGCTGACTGCCCTGAATACACTCCCTGCTGTTTGCTCTGAAGGCTGTAGTGGATGTCGACTGAGAAAATGATCTTAGAGTTTTGCAGCAGGAGGGGATGTGTTTGTAAAAGTGGGGACAGGATGCAGTAATACAGAAAGGGTTTCTGCTGCATGGTTATGTACCAGCTTATCCCTTGGTTTGGAAGCAGAAACAGCCTTTAACATGAGTTGGCTACTGAAAAATAACTATCTTATATTTTCAAAGAAAACCCAAACCAGAAACACTGAATAGAGCAACAGGAAGGCCATGACAGAAATGGGAGCCTTTTCCACCCCAATGTTATCTATGCAAACCAGTGTCTGCCACAGAATCATCTGCATGCCAAACCCAGCTGCAGGCTGCAGCCAGCTCAGCATCTGCCTGAATGTCAGCAGTGCAGCCAGCCCTGCTGCTGGGCTGGGGATGATGCTGCAGCTTTAGGGTGGCAGGCTCCCTTTCTGCCTTGCTTGTGGAAACAGCTCTGCAGTTGATTTTGTGATTTGGGGGAGGGTTTAATGTGCTTTTGGTGTTGATGTCCTGTGTAGCTTCAGTCAGCTTCTGCACTGGGGAGGGACCTGCTCTTTCCCTGTACTCTCCTTCCCAGGGCTTGGCCTCTGTGCACTGCCATTGCAGATGTGGCTGGGAGCATTCTTCAGGCCCCTGGGCCAGTTGAGTGAGATAGTGCACCCTTGATAAGGAGGTTTAATTCCAGCCTTATTCACTTGTTTACCAGCAGCTTTTGGAAACTCCCTCTGGTGCAACTTCATCAGCAGAAGCACAAATGCAGACGTATTGCTGACACATCTTCTTTTTAGCTGACACTGGCAGCTGGGAGTCACTCTGTGCTCAGGGAGCTGCTGGGAGGTGACAAGTCAACCATCTCACTGCTTTCTCATTTACCTGAGAGGCCCTTGAGGCAGTTTTGCAGAACACAGAGCATCAGGTGGGGACATTCACTGGGATTTTACAGGCTCCTGTATTCTCCAGACAGGTGTAACCATGATATAGCACAAATCCCCTTTTAGTACATTTACTTTTGTTACAATACACCCACAGTGAACCAATGCATTCCAAGGGGAGTGTCAGCTGAACAAACCTGGAATTCAAAAAGAAAAGATTAAATCAAATAACAATCCCTCATTTCTTGATTAATCATTTTGATTTGTCTATAGTATGGAGCTATTTTCACCAGTGTAAGAATGCATTATTTTTAATACAGACTATTTAAATTAATTATGATGTAGTTGAGGTAGTTCTGTAAATGTAGTGGGACCTGTCAGGGTGTGTTTTGTTGTGTTAGGCTAGCCAAGTCTTTTGCTGTCTGATTGCAGTGCTCTGTATGCAACCTTATGCCTCAATTGTTTTGAGCTGCTTTTGCACAACTTATGCTCTGCCCTGTCTCAATGGGTGATTAGTGCAAGCCAAGTACTCTTACAGAACTTACTTGGGGGAAAAAAGCTTCAGAAATAACACATGAACACATGCTAAAGGAAAAAGAAAAGCTTCAATGCTAAAATATGTATCATGCTTCGGCACCTGTTGTTCATGAGCATAAAATAAAACAATTATTACTTACAGTGATTACTCTCTTACTGTATGCAAACCCAGGAGCTAAGTTCTCTAGGCATTGTATGGATTTCTCGTTTGAGTTTGTGAGTTTCCCCCAGACTTTGTTTTTATTTAGAAATGTTTCTATTTCCCCATTTTTCTTTTATTTGTCTTCTTCACCCTCTACACCCTAGTTCTAGCTTCAGTTTTACCCAAAGTTGATTTGAATTACACCAGATTGCAGCAAGCAGAGAAGGCTCAAATGGAGGCTGAGGCTGAGGATGAGAAACTTAAACAGGAATATGTGAATAAATCTGAAAGCCTGCAGAACGAATTCTCCCAGAAGGAGAAACAGCTGTGAGTATTTCTTCCCTGTTTGGAAAAATGCACGGCAGTAAACATTCTACATTTGCAGTATGTCCTCTGTCCTAGTACAGGCTGCTTGTTGTTAAATGGTTTTGAACAGAATGCAAATACTAAAGATCTTTGTGTCAGGTACTGGCAAGGCAGAAGAAAATATGTCATTCCAAGGAAGCCAAGCTGGCTTTGGCTGCCTCTACAATGACATACAGCTTGAAAGGAAGGGGAAAACAGCATTACTTCTTGGCTGAAAGTGCTAACTTAATTCAGGAGGAAATTATCCTAAGTGGGGGAAAATCTGTAGTGGAGTAGTGGTAAAACACACTTTAAAGAAAGCCCACAAGCATGGAGTAGTGTGAACTTAAGCAGAAATGGCACAACAATAGTTGGATTGATCCAGCTTAAGGAGGAGGTAGAAGTGGTTTAGCTACCACTGCACAGGAAATAAAAAGTGAAAATCCAGTGGAGTCATAAAAGTCAAAAGCTTATTTAAAAGCCAGCCCTCTCTCTTTCTCCTGTTACATCCTTCAATACTCATTTAGATCAGTACATAATGTTAGAAGCTCCCTGTAAGGACAGGTGCTTTCTCTCTTTGGGAAGATAAAACATCAGTTCTTGAACTAAATCTTTGGCACAAAGATTGGGGCTTAAAAATTAGTGATTTCCAATGTAGTTATCAGCCCTCCCCTGCCTCTCTCAGAACTCTGAATTTCAATCCACTCGTTCAACTCTCATGACAAATGTTCACTTTACTACCACAGTCACCTCTGCAGATTTGGGCAAAAGAACAGTTCAGACCCCAGCCTTAGAATTCTGCAATTCTGAAACCTCCAGGTCATGTTCACTTCTTTTCCAGCCAGATGCTGAGGTAGTGTCCCAAAATGTAAGTCTTTCCTTTAAAAGTGGGTTTGGTTTTAAAACAGGAGAATTCATGTGGCTGTAGGTTTCCCATCAAAAGACCTTGCATGGAATACTCTCAGATTTTTTTCCTCTTTTCCTGTGTTGACACAGTTTGAATCTAGAAGGTTGAACAGTGTGCTTCCACCCCCATAACATTCTAAACACCAAGTCTTCCATGAAGCCATCAGTAAAATTCCAGCCAGAATGGCTCTTCTGTCAGAGCAGCCCTAGCTCCTTTAACTCAAGTTCAGTTAAGCTGATAGAATCTGCCTCCCTGTTTATGCTGAACCTCAGCTATGCAGAAAGCTCAATAAAAATAGTAAAGTCCTCTCTCCTTTATTTTCAGTTCTGTTCAAAATGCCACAAACCTTAGTCTAAAATAGAAGATTCACATCTAAGGGTGTAAAATGAAATAACTTTTATGGTATCAGAGATACCTGCAATGATTGTCTGCATCACCAATGACACTGTGGCTGGTTGGTTTGGTTTATTTTAGAAAGAAGCTGTATAAAGTTAAGGGGCTGTGCTTGTTTTAAAAATACTTCAGAACTTTGTGGTTAGTCTTCTCTTACTCATTTATTTCAAAGGTCAGCTCTTCAAAATTATGCCATACTCCTGGTCCTTTAAATAAACTTACTTTGAAAAGCATTTTCTAAATGACAGTACTTTGTTTATTACACTGATACCTAAAATATCATTATATTGACACATTATTTCTGTTTTAGAAAACATGTAAGTTAATAGTTTGTTATGGTAATAGTCTGTTGCACCCAGAAACAAACTCAGTTTTGTTTCCAAAAGTGATGCTGTTGTGCACAGTGATTTTTGTTTTGTTTTCCCTGTTCTAGGCTTCAGCTGGAAACAGACTTGAAGATAGAAAAAGAGTGGCGGCAAACCCTGGAGGATGATCTTCAGAAGGAAAAGGAAACTGTATCTCATCTGAGAACAGAGACCCAAGAAATAGTTACCCTTAAGAAAGTAAATTCTGCAGCAAGTTTTGACTAAAAATTTAGAAATTGACTGCAATGTTATTTATGGCCTTAGACATGGTATATTTAAAGAATTTCTGCAAATATATGAGAAAGATTACATTAATGTGTTCTCACAAATAGAATGAGGAAAAAAATGGGCTTTTTACTCCCCATTTAGTCCTCAGATCAGAGCTCAAGACTTTGGATAAGGAGAAATGAACTCCTTGCTTTCCCTTCTCAGTCGTGTTGGGGGCTCTGTCCTCACTGTAGGCTGGACCTGTGGCTCTCTGTGCTCCTGGCCTCTCCAGTCACTCAGGTTTATTTTCATTTTCCAGGTTTTATCTCCAGTCACTCAGGTTTATTTTCTCCCTGCAGTGGGCTGCAGAAGCAGAAATGTTTCTTTATCTCTTGGGGTCTGAGAGTTTTCTCCTGAGCAGTTGCTGTTCTGGGTTTGGAGGGAGTGTGAGGGATCACTCTTGCACTTGGCTTCCTCAGCAAGGTCAGCTTCAGTAGGAGCTAATGTGGTCTTGTACTCTTGTTTAGAGGATTTGGCTTAAAGCTTCCTAGGCAGTGGGGCAAGCGCAGTTTGAGAATAATTTGGCTTCATTTTATTTTTTTGTTTTGTTTTAAGGAGTTCCTTAAACTTCAGGAGAAGAACAAGCAGCTGAAGAGCACATGTGAGGACCAAGAAGCTGCTCTCCAAGAACTGGCATCCAAGCTGAGCGAGTAATTGTATTATTCATGATCACTTATACATATTATTTTTGTCATATCCACTTGGATTAAGAAAAATAGTGGGACAGTGGTAATGCATATTAGACAGTATAAAACAATATTATTATTATTTTGATGACTAACCAGTTGTGAGAAGTCAATGTGTCTAGTTAGGTGAGGCCTGGTAGTTTTTACTTGTGGCTGGTGGGGTGGCTGTGAGCTCCTGGGTGATGACAGTGCTGTGAACAGAAAATCCAAAACAAAACCATTTGAACAAACACAGTTGGAAGGGCATTAGGCTTTGTTCTGCAGGAGAACAGTTGCCTGGTTTGCCAGCTGTGGCATTCCCAGAGGAGCCCCAAGGAGAAGGTAACAGCTCTGGCTGCAGCAGGCAGGGCTGCTCTTCTTGAGCCCCAGCCAGACACCCAGCCCCACACAGCTGCTCACTCACTTCCCCACCACGGGGATCAGGGAGAGAACTGGAAAAGCAGAAGCTGGAAAACTCATTAAGAGTTCAGATAGAGGCAGTTTACTAGAGAAAGGAACAGCCACACATGCAAGCAAAGCAAAACAAGGAATTCATTCACAGCTTCCCGTGGTTGGGCAGGTGTTCA
>JAYDZK010000271.1:1297550-1309953 GCA_034509185.1 Euphonia xanthogaster | reverse complement strand
CTGGAATATCCCTTTGGATATCCCTTTTATCCCCTGTCCTGGCTGTGTGCCCTCACTTCCATCACCCCCAGGCTCCTGCAGCCCGGCCCTGGAGGAGCAGGAAAGGCCTTGGCTCTGTGTGAGCCCTGCCCAGCCACAACAGCAGCACCCCTGTGTTATCAACCTGTGCTCAGCACAAACACAAAGCCTCTGCAGCCCCTGGGGGGGAGATGAGCCCCAGCCCAGGCAGAACCAGCCCAGCTGCCCAGGGGAGGGAAGGGGGCACCTGGAGAGCAGCACCCTCCTGACTGTTCCGTGGTGTTGAAGCTTCATTTAATGATCTCTGTCTTCTCAGCAGTCTGCTGTGATTCCTGTGGCCTTTGGTGCCCTGTAGAATAACTGTGTGTGTGTCTCCTGTGACCCAGCTCTCCGTGGGCTGGCACTGGGTGGTTGTGGGGAGGCTGCTTCCTCCAAAATGCCATAATGTGGTCTTGTACTCTTGTTCAGAGGATTTGGCTTAAAATTTAAGTACCCAAACTAGCTTTTGAAGTTGTTAGAGCATAACTGACTGTGTAGAAGTTTGAAGTAGCATTATCTTATTCCTTAGATCAAAGCTGAAAATAGAAGATATAAAAGAAGCTAACAAGGCATTGCAGGTCAGTAGCATTTTGGGAAAATAAGCTTTTCTTAAACTGTTCTTTTTGAAATCTTTCATAAGCATGAGAAGACTTCTCTCTAACAGCACCTACTCCAGAGAGACTCACTGTATGATTTCCTCCAGTGGGAGAAAACCACACTCCCTTGTAACTTCCTGGAAAAGATCCATTTGCTTGAGATTTTCCTTGTTTGATGCCCAGGTGTGCATTTTGGCCCTTTTCCTGTGGTGGCACACACCCTTCTATCATTTACAGAGTGTACCTGGGACAGAATGTGAAGCCAGCTGAGCTTAAACTGCATAGTACTTCTCAGTGATCAATAAATATTTGATCATCCTAAGAAATAAGTGAACTTGTAGCACCAAAGCTGATCAAATATGATGTGTAATGTCAGCAGGTTTGGGACTTTCTTAAAGACAGCAGGGAGCACTTGAGAGCAGAGATTCTGTCTGCACATGTTTGATCATCTGGTGTGTCACCTGCCCTGTTGCTGCAGTCCAGGTAAAAGTGACAGGAATGGTTTAGCAGACTTCTGGGTTTATTAAGTGGTTTAAACAGAAGGAAATTGACAATTCTTGGCACTGTCCTGGTTTTTTTATCTTCTCTGCATCTTGAGGGCTCTTCCCATGTGCTGAGCAGGGACATTGGCTTCACTTGGAGGCTTGGATGCCTTTCTGCTCTCCCAGCTGAGCCACTGCCCAGCTTTAGCACCTCGAGCATGTTCCTCTGCACCTCTGCTCTGCTCTTTTTTGCAGTGTTTTGGAGCAGTCCTGTGCTGCTCTAGAGTGTCTTTGTGACATTACACAGGTCCCAGGGCACTGAGCATTCAGGCAGTGAATGCTCTGCTCTTGATTTGTCTTCTCCCCTGCAGCCCAAAGTTTAATTTCATCAGATAAATATAATTATGATAATTTTTTCTCCAGGGCCAGGTTTGGTTGAAGGACAAAGAAGCCACTCATTGCAAGCTGTGTGAAAAGGAATTTTCACTTTCCAAAAGGAAGGTAAAACTTTAACAAGATTTCTCCCAACGTGTTTACAAGTATTATGTAATTATTATAACAAGTATGGTGTAAATAATAATTATCTTTGAGGTGTGGCATGAAATGTCAATGATCAGGTAAAAGCAGGGTTATTTTTGAGATATTTTTCTAGTTCTTGGATACATACAATGCAGCTGGGCCCTAATTTCAAAAGAAAGTGTCATAGTGTAGTTCCACAGAGCAACTTAGTTAAAAATTATTTAACTGCTTTGTGGAATTGTTATCTCAAACTCTTATCAGCTCTGGCACTGTTAGAATTTGACGTGTGTAGAAGTCTTTTTATGGCATTTTTTGTATACTAGAGTAAGAAAATAGGAGTTTGTCATTTTAAAGTAAAATGTGACATTAATTTCCAGGCTTTATTAATGTGTGCAGGAAGTTTCCTTTACCTTTCTATGTTAAATCTCAATTAGCTTCCTGACAGAGGCATCCACTGTTTCAGATATCATTGCTCATGCTGTATTTTTCTATAGCAGAATACATCCTTAATCCAGAGCTTGAATGAAATCTTCAGCACATAGATATATATATATATATATATATATATAAAAAGTCTAGAAAGAGCATGGCTCTGTGCTGCAGTCCCAGACAAACATCCTTTGTGTAGGATTGCATCACAGTTTGGGATGTGGATCCATTTTCTTTTGCAGACTGACTCCAAGAAGGAGTCAGGAATTGGATTGTGCTGTGTGTATTGTTTGCTGGTATCCAATTACCAAGTCCATTTCCATTGTAAATTTAAATTTTTACTCTTCTGCCTGTGATTTAGCATCACTGTAGGAACTGTGGGGAGATCTTCTGCAATGCCTGTTCTGACAATGAGCTGCCTCTGCCCTCCTCACCAAAGCCTGTGCGGGTCTGTGACTCCTGCCATGCCATCCTGATACAGAGGTGCTCTTCTAACGTGCCATAAGAGATTCATTCATTCTGCTGCTTAGCTCATCCTGTAAAAACCACCACACCAACTAGAGAATGTACAACAGGATTTCCAGACCTTGAGGTAAGCAGTGTGGAGTTGCAATTTCAAGGTACTGTGGACGAGTTGCTTCTCTGCTTCCTCTTGAAACAAATGGAGCCAATGGGACCCAAATGTAGAAAATGCACATCTAAAAAGAAGAAAAACCCAGAAGGGTATGTTGGTCTGCCAAACAGCTCAGCAGCTTTTTTGGGAGGAAGCAGGGCAGTTTATACAGGAGACTCAGTGTTAATGTGGATTGGATGAATATTTCAGTTGTTCAGATGATCCTGAGGAAGGTGGTACTCTTACAGGCTGATGTGCCACAAGTCCAACCTAATCCTGTGCCTGTGCCAGGCTGTTGGGAAGCAAAACCCTGCAGTAGCTGGTTTTAAATTGTACTGGAAAAAAGCATGGCAATTAATGCAGTGGTCTGAGAAGTTGTTGCCAAATACTGTGTGTTTGTTTACCTCTCTGCATGAGCAGGAGTTGGTACATCCCAGAACATTCCAGAACATCCCAGAACATTGCACTGCAGCTGTTCTGTGCAGTCCCAGGGTGAGGGGAGCTGTGCTCAGCCAGGGAACAAACAGAGCTCGGGGCACGTCCTGAAGGAAGGTGTGTTTTGCTGAATGATTCATTCACATGAACTATTAATTTGATATATTTGTGTTTCCACTGAGAGGGAGCTGTTCAGCACAGACCTCTTTCTTCTCTGACATTGTCTGTAACCTTGAACAAGGCTCTGCATTGTTTTCATGCAAGTCATGCTCTCCAGCTTGTACCTGTAGTCACTGCATAGCTCTAGAAAGCACCTGGAAAGGCTGGGATTGAATGCTGGGGATCACATCCTTTCTGTGCTGCACAGGGAGCTTCTTCCTTATTTTGTCACCATCTTTCTCAAACCTTCAGAGCTGGTTCCTTAACTTCACTTTTTTGCAGAGCACTTTTGAGCCTGAGTCTATCCACCCTTGTCACTGATGGTAACTTTTGTTGGAATGGAAGATCCTTGTTCTTTCCATAGGCAAACAGAAATAATATCCTTTGGTAACCTGCCCTCCCTTCCAGCTCACTGCACTGCCTCCTCCTCCCTTTGGGTGCTCCTGGCCTGGGCTCCAGCCCTGGAGCCTCCAGAATTACCAGCCCTGTAGTTCCTTCAGCCATGGGCTTGGGGTAGCACTGCTGGCAGCAAACAGGAGGCTGCAAACTGATCTTTTAGCTCTCCTTGCACTTTGTTTAGCTTGGCTTTGTCTCTGAGGATAGGGATTTAGTAAATATCCTAAAAGATAACATAGCTATTCTTTTTAACACCTCAATGTAGTTGCTTATGTAGCTTTTGTAAAGAAAAATGTTTTTAAAATGACCTGATGTAACTTTTTGTAAAATACCACACAAATACTTGTAAATCTGTAAATAACTTTTGGAAAAAAAAATAAATTTAAGTTATCTGAGAATAATGTCACTTAATTTAAATTTGTAATTCAGAGTATTTTACTTTATTAAGTTGAAGTTGCTTAGAAAGCCTTTGCCTGTGCTGGGGCGTGGGATACCCTGCCAAAGACACAATCAGGTGCTGCTCATGTGCTTCCTGAGTGTTTCCAGGTGAGCTTTCGTGGGGCAGGCAGGGAGGCAGCCGGGTTTGATGCAGGATAGAGATGGTAGGATAAACTAATCTGTTCTGCTTTAATAAATAACTTGTGAAAAGGGATGCAACTAAACAGAAATAATTTAAAATAGGCAATCTTTTAAAGCAAGAATATAGTGCATTTCCATAATGTGCAATGAATTAATTTAATACTTAACTGCCCTCTTCTCCTCCCCTCTGTGCTGTCCTGTTTGCATAGGAAAGGTGTGTAATATTCAGATTGCTGTTACTGACTGCAGGTAAGACTTCTGCCTTGAACAAAATGAATGCTGGATGTTCCATATGGTTTCATATCTCATGGCATCAAACTACATACCTGGCCTGCTTTTAAGGTTTTTGGACACTGCTGTGACTGATGCTGCATTTCTGCCTTTCTGTAAAACCCTGCTCTTGATTCTAAATCCTTCTCACACAGAGAAGAGCACGGGAAGAGCTGTGGGGTACCCACAAGAACCTGGAACTGTCAGACAGGATCAGAGCAGCATTTTATTCCTTTTGGGAAATGAAGCCACTCCTGCTGTGCTGCACTGGGGGCGTTAGCCAGCCCCGGAGTCAATCCCTGTTCCCGGTGCTCCTCCCTGCGCCGGGCTCCGGCGGGGTCAGTGCCCGTGTGTGCTCCGCCTGCCCGGGGGCCACGGGAGCCCCGGGAGCCCCGGCCCCTGCCGGCAGCCCTGACGTGCCCGGTGCTGCAGCGCACGGCCGGGAAACTGCCCCGGCCCCTGGCAGCGGCCCCGGCTCTGCTCACGGCTCCTCTGCGTTCAGAGCCGCTGCTGGCAGCTGAGGGCCGGGGCTCCTCTGCGTTCAGAGCCGCTGCTGGGAGCCGAGGGTCGGGGCTCCTCTGCGTTCAGAGCCGCTGCTGGCAGCCGAGGGTCGGGGCTCCTCTGCGTTCAGAGCCGCTGCTGGCAGCCGAGGGCCGGGGCTGAGCGCTGCTCTCGCTGCCCTGAAGGGACAGGACAGGCCCGAGGGCCTCCTCGTGTCCCGCACGGTGCAGCCGCTCTGCCCGAAGCACAGCCCGGCCGCTCTCCCAAGGCCAGGCCGGGCAGGGTCAGCTGCTCATCCCGAGATGGAGCCGCAGCTGTTCCCAGGGCAGGAGGCGCTGCAGAGCCGCGGGAGTTCGCTCTCTGCAGTGGACACGCTAACGGGCTCCTGCCAATGCACCTCTCCTCCACCTCACTCTAAGGTACTTCTGCAATTGAATTCACTCTGGTGCCACCACTGCCACTTGGGAAACACCTCAGCTTTGCTGGAAACAGTATAGAGCCCCCTGATTCTGCAGAGCAACAACGTTCAAGTGGTTAAGAACTCAATTTCCCTCCCCTTCCTAGCCAAGGCTGCTCCAGTGCTTGGAAAGCTTCCTGTGCCAGTTACCCTTTGCAGCTCCTCCCTTTGACACCCAGACACAGTCTCTGGTGAAATAAACTCCATTCTCCTCTCTCCCACAAGAAGACATTTATTACAGATATAACACAGTACTAGCAAAACAGGTGACAGACTTGCAATACCCAAGATCACATTTGACATTTTAAGGGAGGCATTGAGGACAAAGCAGTTAATTTGGGAGATCACACTGGCTCAGAAGAATAAATACCTTTTTCCATTACACATCAGGTATGGTGTCTTCAAACAATAAGTTTCTTACATATCTTACATGTCACAAATGCACAAGAAGTTTTATCAACGTGTTTTGGTTGTGTGTTACTGAAAAGGTATTGGGCCCATAGATATTTTAGAGATCTTGGCTTTGAATGAGCTCCTATGTAGAACAAATACAGACAAATCAGCTCTGTGCAGTGAAAAAAAAAAAAGCTGAACCATGTTTAAATACAGTAAATTCAAGAAAGTAGTAACTTCCTTCCAAATCCCCCAGTCTTCCTAAAACCATGTTTGTGAAAAAAATACTAAATAAAAAGCATCAAATGAACCAGTATTTGACCTATGTCATGTTAGCTCCAAGCTGTGCTGTGTCTCAGTTAGACTGGCAGGTTACATGTGTGAAATGCAGGCTCTAAACACTACAGCAAGGTGGAAATCAACGTGGCTGCTGGCTGCTGTGGAGGCAGAAAGGGGGTGCTGCTCCTTTACAGCTGTGCATTTGCTGGGGGTGCTGGCAGCAGGAGGAAGAAGCTGAACAATGACTGAGCCTCCAGAGCTTTCTGCTGTGCTGCAGTTATTACATACAACTTACCAAAAGGGTTTAGGAAAGTAATTACCAAATAAACTAACCTATGCATCTACCCTTCTCCCCTTAAACAAGTGAATGGTTAAATTTGTTCACTAGACCAAGATTACATAGAACTGAATCAGTGTTCATAGGAGTTACAGTACAACCACCTTTATGGAACCATAGTACAACATTTTAAACCGACTGTAGTCTTGAATATGTAATACATCCTTAGGAGTAACTAGTATAAAAAGTATCAACATCAGTGGTTTGAATATAAAAATTTATTTAAAGTCAGAGTATGCAACAAATAAAACCTACAGAAAACAGATTTTTCCCATCACAATCTGTTGCTTACCAAATAATATTGTGAAAACACATTCCTTCAGTCATTATAAAGTTCTTAAAATACAAAAGAAATTAAATTTTGTAAGAAAGTCTAGTAGACCAGAGACTGTTTCTTCCAAGATGTTCTGCAGAAGCAAGGCTATCCTTCAATACATCCCACGCCATCCTCCTCCACCCATACTGCCTTGCCCATAGTATCCTCCACTATTTCCACTGCCACGACCTGCAAACAATTGACACAAGGTCACGCATGCACACCTTAAAGAGAGAAAAAATGGGATGGGTGATACAGAACAACTGGTGAAGGGGACAACTTACAGTAACCATACTCCAGCACTGCTGCTCTTAACCAGTGTCTGTAGCACCATGTGCCAAGCCCCCCGAGACTGAGTTTCAGAAAACCACTGCGCCTCTTTCCCTGCTCCCAGCCCAGAGCCCAGAGCCCAGCAGCCCTGTCCCCTCCCAGGCATTCCACATCCCCAGGACATTCAGGAGAGAACTTGTACTTACTGTATCCACCCAAGCCATCAGGGGTTCCATATCCACCGCTGTAATTGCTACCCATTCCCATTCTGCCAACAGAGCCGTAACCTTGATCTGCAAAGCCAAAGTGCAACGTTACAAGCCAGGAACTCATTAGACTTGGCAAAGCATCAGCTGAATGTGCAGTTGATGCATACCCATTCCATCTCTGCCATAGCCTCCCATTCCAGAGCCACCTCCAGCAGTGGAATTCAGGAACAGCTCAATATACCGATGCTCTGTAAGAAGCAAAAAAGCCTCAGTTTGTATTTTGTTTTCCAGACCAGAAGCAGAGATACAAAGCAACCCCCCACCCCCTTTACAGGCAGCAGGCCACAAACAGGTGAGTTTGCAACACGGAAAACCGGGAAAACCTCAGGATGGATCTGCTGCTCCCAGCCCTGCTAGAGCCCGGCCGAGCAGCAGCCAGGGAACAGGACACTCACGCATGTGATTCTTATCCTTGGACATGGCAGCTACTGCGTCCTCATGTGTCACAAACTCCACATCTGCCTCTCCTGTAGCTCTTCCATCTGCTCCAATATCAATGTGAACTCTTATAGGGTTCAGTGGTGAGAAAAACTAGGGAAAAAACAAATTTAAAAAACCATCATGTTAATGCAGAATCCAAGCCAGGTACTTTTCTTCCATTTCCATGGTTAGTGGTGCACTGCTTCAATTCAATGGCATCCTACCACACAGATTTAACTACTCACTTCTCAAGTAGTACTTAGTGGTTGTGGGACATTCAGCATAGGTCAACCTATGTTTACAACCCATTGTTACTACACAGCTTGGAGAGCTGCAGCTACAGAGCCTGAGGAGCTTTCTTTGAATGCACAGATACAAACAACTGCTGCCCACACACACTGCTCTGAGCAACACAGTTAAATGCGATGGCATCCTGGACAAGAAAATCATCGGCTGGTTTTCACTTGGCTCTGCTCTTCCAGATTTCTCAAAGCAAGGACGCATTCACGGAATTCAAGAGAAGCTGCCTGTCAATAGCACCGCTCTTCCTCACTGCCCCAGATCTAAGCCTGACTTTTGGCTCTTGTCGTCACATAGTCTTTACTCTAAATGGAACAATCAAACTGGCACAAGAAAATCCACCTCCATTTAAGCAAACCAACCCACCCACAAAAGCAAACAAGCAAAAGCTTAAGAACAGAGCTCTGCATATGTAACACAGAGGTGCCACTGGCAAGACAGCCCCTCTCCAAAGATGTGCTATGTTTAAACCAGGCCTTGTATCCCAAGAAAACCTTTTCCCTGACAACAACACATCTGCACTGAAACAAGAACTCATTCCCAAGATCCTGCAGATGCACCTCGACCTACCTCCCTGATCTCTTATGAGAGGAATACAGTCCTCTCCAAGCCAACACAGCCTGCCCACCCTGCCCCTCCTGAAATAAAGTCTCAGGAAGACAACAAACAAATATGCCAACTAAGCAATTTGAGTTTCGCACCTTCTGTCATTTTCACAAAATCGGATAAGCTTAAAAAAATCCTAAAGGCCTTAAAATGAGGATACTGATTACAGCAACTGTTGTCTCTGCAATCCATGCTTTATGGAAACGAAGAGCAGAGTGCAGAGATTAATGTTAAATATAGCTTTGCTGACTTCTCTGGTAATCCCACCTCAGACAGTAGCTTTATACAAGCTCGTTAACTTTGTGCAGATGTAGCAGTGACTCGTTTGAGAAGGCTCCCCGAGTTTGGGCTGGGACAGACAGGGACATGCACACTGCTGGCATGAGGAAGCCCTTTCCCCCGTGGTACTTACGTTAGCAATATCGTTTTCCGTGGCTCGGAAAGGCAGCCCTCTCATGTGAACAAAATGACCGCCACCATGGAACCCCGACCCTGCATCTCCAGCTCCATAGCCATGTCCTCCCATGCCTATTGGAAAACCCAAACCAAAAAAACCCACACACCTCTAAGATCATGAAAAGCCAAAAGTCATCGCTACTCTTTTTCTGAAAGCACTTAATTATACCAGTGAAGGCATGGTGTTAACACTTCCCATGTATCAGCCCAAACCTTAACCAGAAGCCCTGCTAAGCAATCTATTTACCTTTTCTTACAACTCCCCAGTCCCCTCCCCTTCTTAAACAGCCTTCTTTACCAAATGGCAGAATGAAACTATTATCTGTCTTGGAAATACTGTGTCTTGCAACTCAAGTAACAGGAAAACCTTTTCAGACAAGCTATGAATTTCTTTTACCTCTCCCATCCCTCATCCTGTCGTCATAGCCGTCGTTTCCGTAGCCATAGTTATTATAGCCACCATAATCATCAAAGCCACCATACCCTGTGCAGTGGAGAGAAGGAGAGGAGCGATTACATCACCGCTCACAAGTCACAGAGCAATGCACACACAACACTCAACTCTGCAGTCTTTGGGCAGCCAGCACTTTGCCAACAGCCTCTGCAGACTGTCAAACCTGGATTTCTGAACACGGTGCAAAAGTACATTCCTTTTTATATAACACAGACTGAAACATGCAAATGGCAAGATCTGATTCTAATGAAAATAGCTCCCTTATTACTAACATTCATCTTAAATACTCAGTCACATGTTTTGATATATTACAAGTTTTTTTCAGATGAATACATCCAACCTAATGGGCATTACAGCTACTGCCATTTCTCATTTCTTGACAAGCATGTCAGAAACATGAAACTGCCAAGAGAACCTGTGTTCATTAGATGAACATACCACCGTCATATCCACCACCTCCTCGACGCATTCTGTCATACATACTTCCACGCCCAGCTCCATAATAACCCCCTCTTCCTCCTAATGGTCTATCATATGGTCCAGGTCGCTGTTGTCCCATCATTCTTCTTGGCATGTCAGAGAATCCTCTGATTTCGCTCTTACTACTTTTGAAGATTTCAATGTATCTAATAAAAGAGGATTTTCAAGGTACCAGTAAGAACACAGGCAGAAGCAGTCTGAATTTTACAAAAGGCCACACTACATTTTCTAGAGCCAAACGTACAAGCCAATAGCAGTGACTAGAAACACCGTACAACTTAAGTTTCTCCTCAAAACCGTAAGAATCTTAAGTGTATTTAAAAAAACCCACTTTAGAGTGGCAAAAATTACTATGTGAAAATTCTAGCTGTACAAATTAAGCTTAAAATGTGTCTTTCCAGTATGAGAAACATACTGTTGAAAAACAATGGCTATAGCAGCATTTATCACAAATTACCCTACACGAGCATGATTGAAACAGTTTTCTGAGTTTAGCAAACTACCCAGTGCAATACTGGCTCCCCCACCCCCCAAATCTACTGTATTTCCCAAGTTAACTTAGGATCAGTTATAAAAATTCTTAAAAACAGCCAATTCCCCAATGGTCCCCAACCCCCCAAAAGCATTACTGACCCACAACCCCCAAAAAAGAAAGATTTAACACCATCCCAAACTCTCCATCCCCACCTGTGCCCTATTCTTTCCTTGTGTTTCCCCAGAGCATTTTCTGCTATCTCCTTTGAAGCAAACTGCACGAAGGCCTCCCCTGTGCTTCTCCCCTGGTAGTCCAGCGTCAATGTTATCCCATTTGGCACGATTTCCAACCCTTTAACCCAAGGACAAATAACCCCGTCAAGGGGAACAGTGTTAAAGGCTGAAACATTCCCATCTGTAGCAAATACTTAAAGCATATCTAAACAACAACAACGAAAAAGAAAACCACCTTGTTTCCCCCATCACCCAACAATACAAGCCCTGGATCTTTTCATTAAACATTTATGGATTTAGCTGTACTTCTTTTCTGTTTAGACTATACAAAAATGCAACCACCTAAGTTACACGCAGAAAGTATAGCTGCCGATCAAGCAATTTAACTGATCCAAATGCTAACATTCAGGTTACCCCCCTGTGCAAGGTACGTTTCCCACCTCGACAAAATCAGGTACATTTTGTGTTCTACTATATCTACGGTTATCTGTGCTTCATTTACAGGGCATAAATCTTAATTAAGATAAACTGATTTAACACAATCCCTCCCCATCCACCCCATTAACAGCTTTTAAACATGTACAAAACACTGTGTAAAAAATACAAAAAACTCTAAAGAAACCCACTACACTTCGACTATACTGGAGGTACCTTGGAAAAACTGAACAATCTCTTCTTTACTGCAACCAAATGGGAGGCCTC
Organism: Euphonia xanthogaster; assembly: GCA_034509185.1. NCBI lineage: Eukaryota > Metazoa > Chordata > Aves > Passeriformes > Fringillidae > Euphonia > Euphonia xanthogaster. Next base: position 1,298,470 of record JAYDZK010000271.1, on the reverse strand, counting down.
GGAGTCGTACCACTGTTCCGTCATTGGTTGTATCATTGGGCCCATTGTGTTTTCCAGTCCAGTCCATCTTTTATTTAATTTAAATCCTAAAAAAAACCAAAAACAAACCCAACAAAACAGAAATTAAAAAAAACCCCTGAGTTTCCGTCCGTGTTTAAGTCCCGCCCTAAAAAAGAAATCTGTTAAGATTTCGTTTGTTTAGAAAACATAATGGATCACGAGATTTCTGTTCCGGATTTGAACCTGGGCATCTAAACACATGCCAGCGGGATCTGAACCCGCCACCGCGGGGACTGAGCCCCGCCACCGGGGCTGCTGCTGGGAGCACCGCGTGGACGGCGGGCAGCACGTGGGCAGGCACGGCGCAGAAAGCTCGGCATTTACTCCGAGTACACCGCATATCCGCTCCGTAAAGCTTTGTTAGCTTTGCTTTTTTCGGCTGTTTTTTCCCTTGAAGCGCAACAGTTGAGGAAGGGGCTGGAGCCACAAGGCCTTTCTTTGTCTGCCCTCAGCCGGGGGCGGCGGGGGCGTGTGCGTGACTGGGGCGTGTGCAGCAGGGCACCACCGCCGTCCCACAAAGGGAGCCGCCATCGCCGCCTCGGCAGGCGCGGAGCCGTCGCGATCCCGCCTCCCGCCGTCCTCCCGAGACCGCGGCCCTGACCCCCCGCCTGCTCCCCGCCGCCATTTACCGCGCCTCCCCGGGGCGCCCGCCACTCGCTTGCTCCGCTCCCGCCGCGCCCCCCGCCGCCTCCCGCTGCCTACCTCTAGCCTCAGAGGTGCTACGCAGCGCTGCCGGGCCCGTGCCCCCTCACCGCCGCAGAAATCCCCGCCCGCCGCTCTCCCGGGGCCACCGCCGCCCTCGGCTCCACCGCTCAAAATGGCGGCCGCGCTCGGGAACGAGGCTCCGCACCGCCTCCCCC
>JAYDZK010000271.1:1260195-1297381 GCA_034509185.1 Euphonia xanthogaster | reverse complement strand
CCCCGGCAGCCGCTCGCGCCGGGCAGGACGCGCCTCCTCGCTCACTGCCGAGCCGTGCGGCGGGCCCACACCTGCGCAGCGCCCACGGGCAGCGGAGCGTCCGGGCCGCGCGACTATCGCGATACCCGCGCCGCGCGCCGCCTCACACCCGCCTGGGCGGCTCCCGCGCATGCGCCACTCACGGGGGGAGAGCGAGGGGGAAGGGGGGGTGGTGCAAGGGAGCGACCGCGCATGCGGGGTAGGGGAGGGGGCGTTCCGCTTTCGCCGCCTCCTCTGCTGAGGCGCCGTTCGGGCGCGTGCGCGCTCCGCTCTCGGTCACGTGGCGGCCGCCGCTTGTTTTGGCGCCAGGCGGGAGCGCGCACGGCCGGGAGCGGGGGTGCGGTGCGCGCGTGCCCGGGCATGCCCTCACGGCGCTGCCGGCGCCTCGCGCCCGCGCTGGTGGCGGCTGCGGCTGAGGCTGAGGCTGACGCCGAGGCCGGGGCCGGTCGTGTTCTGGAGCCTGTGTCTGGCTCGGCGTGCCGCTCTCCTTCGGCGCAGCTTTGGGGGGGAGTGAGGATGAGGAAGGTTGCCCGCTGTGGGCGCACGCCATGGCTGCTGCCCACGTCTCCTCAGCAGAGCAGCCGAGCCGGGCAGGATCCCGCCTCCCTCAGCGCGGGGCACACCGGGCCGGGCGCTGTGGGGAAAAGGCGCGCTGAGGCGCTCAGGGGCTGGTGGCGACGGAGGTTAAAATGTGCGTTTTAATTTAATAAATCAGTGCGGAGCGCCAGGGCCGTAGGAAGGAGTCTCAGTCCGTGTCGGCGCTAGGAAGTGACGGGATGGGCCGCTGGCTCCGCCTGCCGTCGGGAAAGCTTCACCTTGGAGTGGGGCTGGCGGTCTGGGCAAAGCAGGTTAGAGAGCACCTGGCAGAGCGCAGCCTGCGGCTGAACAGGTGCACACGACAATGCAGATTCCAATTTTTACGGTTGATGCATTTACAAACCGGCCATTTTCTGGAAATCCTGCGGCAGTTTGTCTGCTTGAAAATGTAAGTTAAAAAAACCCCAGCTGTTTTTTGAGGCACTGCAGTGACATTTGCCATTCTGTACTTGGCCTGAGCACTCAGCACTGCATTAGACTTTGCTTTCTTTACTCGAGACTTCTGTTTTCCAGACTTGTTTGCTGTGGCACAAGAATACAGAGAAATTAGCACAGGGGCGTGCTTTTTTTTTCATCAAAACGATGTCGTACAAGACAACGTTTGAATTTTTGTGGGCTGTTAAAGATATTTTGCTAAAGAACAGACTGCATTGATTTTGAGTTAAGAGAAATGGCTTAATTTCCTCAAGAATAATTCAGAATAAAAGTTCTGAAGAATTAAGGATTCAGAGTGAACTCTGAAAAGTAATGCTGTAAAACTGAATCAGTACTCAGTAGAAGGATTAAGCTGTGCGGTTTGATTTTGGTGTGGGTTTTCTCCCTATTTTTCTTGAATTTTTCCTCTTTCTCTGGAAAGAAAAAGAGCAGGTACAGACCTCGGTGTGAGTCTTTCACCATTAGTATGTTGGGTTCAGCTTCAGCCAAGTTTAAACAGCCAGGTTTTATTGCTTCAATGTTGCATGGTAGTTTTGGTGCAGCTGACAGTAGTTATGCTCCTCACCAGGGTGTTGTGAACAGTTGGTACTAATTGGTACCCATTTCTAACAAAAATAATTATTAAGATGGATTAGAAATTTACAGGCCTTGTATTGTTTGCATAGTAACTCCTGATAAAAATTGTAAATATGAAAATATATGTAGAGTAGCCAGTGGCATCATCTTGTAATGCCAATGTGAGTCCTTTCTAGAGTTCCTAAGTCTGTCTAAATCTCGTAACATTGCCTACTTACCAGGTCAGCCAAAGATATGACTGGAAACATCTCTCTTCAGAGATATTTTTGGCCCCATAAAATCTAAATACTCTCAAAACAATCTCTGTATTAAAATTATGAGCTTCTAATTTAATTTTTTAGATTACTTTTGCTTTGTTACACAAGATATTGTGAACTGCATGACTTTGGGATGCAGATGTTTAAATTTTTCTGCAGTTCCCGGAAGTAAAGGCTAAAGCTGAGATCCTAATTCTGCATTTTATTCTAAGATTGAAGGAAGTGTGATGCAGCTGTGCAAAACAACTGTTCTCTGCTCCCTCCAGAGTCTCAGCAGAGCTTTACAGAAAAATTCAGGAGAAATAAATGCAAGAACGGCAAAACCAGTCCTCTCTGTGTTCCAGAGGTGCCACAGGATGGCAGTGTTTCAATAAAGTTCCGTGTTACTAAAAACAAAGGTTGTTTTAATAACATTTTTACTGGTCTTTGTTCTGGTCTAGGATCTTTGCAGTAACTGACAGAACTCTTCCTGGGATAAAGGGAATGTAACTGCCCTGTGGAATGTTAGAATGTTGTTTAACTGTACAGAATTCAGTCTGCAGGTGCAGCTCTAGTGGACTAAGCAGTTATTAGTTTGTAGCTGTAGTATGGGATTTTGTCTGAAAAGGGTTAGTTATTGAAGGAAATAATTCAAGTTTAAAGGACTCATTTTTATCTCTCAGAGGCTGAACCTGACCAGGTCCCTTCAGTACTTTGTTTCACTTGAGTTTCAGTATTTTAAAGGTTAGATTCTCAAACCTGGCCAGTCAGCATAACTGAGGGGAAAGAGCGGTGGAACATGGGCCAAGGAGAATGTTATACAATCCCTGGGGCTTGGGTATCTTGGGACCAATGTCCACTGGCTTAAATCACAGACACTTTGTGACCTCCAGCAGTTTCATTTTTTTTTTTTTTCCAGTTTGTCTCTTCTCAACTCCTCCCGAGGGAGCATTTTGTCCCACTTAAAGTTTTTTTACTCTCAGAGATTATTTTGAATTAAAAGTGAATCTGTGTTTTATTACAATAGAAAATTAAGTGTCTGTATTTGACAGAAAGTTTGATTCTGCATTTTTTGGCCTATTCTTGACTGGATTTGTTATGTTATCCCTAGGACCTGGATGAAGATTTGCACCAAAAAATTGCAACAGAAATGAACCTTTCAGAAACAGCTTTCATCAGAAAACTGAAACCTGGAGATGACTTTACCACAAGTTAGTGGTTCTGCTTACAAGCAAACATCAGACAAACGCAGAATTCATTCAGACTCACTCTGTGGAATGATTTTCAGCTGAATCAGTTTGCTGAATCTGCTCACTTGGCAGTTTTGTGTTGGCCTGAGCCAAGGGGCTCATCCACTGGTCGGGACTTAGATTCCAGATTAAGGAGTCATGTTTATCATCTTTGTTGTTTGATGGATTGTTCAGGGAGTAGGATTTTGTAGTCTCTGTAATTAAAAATATTAAGGATAGTAGTAAGTATAATTGCTTGCTCCTGTTAATAAATTGGAATTTGTTTTAGGGTTAGACTAATTGCTTGGAGCAAGAAGTTACAGTACTTTTCATTTTTCATGTTAGCACTTTGCCAATATGTTTAGCATGCTTGTTTTTGGTCATCCATCTCTAACAGCACAGAGAATGCCAGCTTCTTCATCATTATAGTGCTTTTGGTACCAATGGCTCATTTGTGGCCTCAGGCCCACACAGCTGCCCAAGGGGTGCACAGTTCTTTCCAAGGAATTTGGTCCCTCAGCTCCACCTGAGACTGTGTGTGCTGAGGGCTGGTGGGAGTGAACCAGGAGCATCAGAATGTCTTTTATCATCTGCTTCTGGAACATGAATTGGTCTAGTGAGGGCTGCTGGTCACAGTGTGTGTTTCTGCAGGCCTTCATAATCAGTATGTTTAATTTAATGTTAATTAAAGAAAAAACCAAGCCCATCAACTCTGTTATTTTAGGGCCATGTGAACTTATGGGAGTGCTTAATGTCCTCTCAGTCCAAGTCTGGCTGTGTGTCTGGAGTGTCCAGGCAGCCGATCTGGGTCTCGTTTGTCTCCACTCAGGCATGTGCATGAATCCTCCATGTCCTGCTCCCAGGCACAGCTCCCACCTGGAGCAGTGCATGAGCAGTGCATGAGCAGCCCGGAGCAGGCTCACGGCCGGGCTGGGCCAGCCCCACAGCACTTCACTGCTGGGGCCTTTAGCTTCCACCACAAGGTTTTATTTGGGTTCTGTTTGTTTGTTTTTATTAGAGGGGACTGACTTTAGTCTATGAACTTTCCATAGTAGCAATGACAAGTCTGGTTTGGATTAAAACAAAATTATTTTTCTTTTTCACTTCTTGTTTGTATGGTAATTATTCACTTGAAATGCATGTGCAAAAGTTATAGGAAACCAAGTATCATACGTGTGATACTTGGTTTTTAAACAGCAAATAGAAATATGATTTCTAGTGATATGAAGGGTTAGTAGACATCAGAGGCTTTTACCAGCCTTAACTGGTGGTTTAAGCAAAATAATTCATAACTGAGCTAACTCCAGTACAGGTTCTGTACCAACAAAACCACCCATGGCCTCTAACTGGCAACGTGGCCTGCAGGTGATACAGCTCATGGCTCTGCCTCTGTAGGATTTCATGATACACATGGACATGGAGGCTTTGTCTTCTGAATAAGACCTGTTCAGTACCAAGGAGAATCTGTGCAGCATGCAAAGGTTATTGACCTGATTCAAAAGGGATGGCTATTCTGAAGAATCAGTGCAAAATGGGTACCTAGAAGTGTGTTTAGGACCAAATCTGATTGTGACATGCATTTTGATTAACTGAAACATCATCACTCTGTATACATTGAGGTAAAATTAAGATATGGACTTCTTCCACTTAACAGCACTAAATAAACTTTCTATTTTCAAGGTTCCTGCTTTGGGCTCAGATGGTTCACCCCAGCCAGTGAAGTTCCTCTCTGTGGTCATGCAACTCTTGCATCAGCTGCTGTGTTATTTCACATACAAAGTAGGTTTACAACCTATCTATTTCTATAGTTTTTTAGAGCATTTACTTCTAATTAACATCTCTATTTTTTAAGCCAAAGGCAATTAAACATTCAGAACATCTGTAGAACACAAATGGAGATACCCTGGGTGTTGCCTTTTACTTCTGCTCTGGAGTTACAAGGCTGTAGTCTGATGCCTGCCCTCTGGTTCCCATGCCCTATTACTCTGGTTTATGAAAAGTGCTAAATATGCAAATGTCATCTGGGAGAGGTATAGCAGGATTTGATGAATAGGGAATATTGCTCTTTCTGTTAAAAGGGCATTCCCATTCATTCTAGACAAATGCAGGAATGATTCCCTGACAATTGCTGTGTTTATTAGCCTCAGCAGATTTATTGAATTAGTTGGGAATTTTGCCCAGAATACAGTGTTGCTCTTGATATATTTGAGCTGCATAACTAACTTTTTCTGAGTATACTGAGCTACTCCCAGGGCTATGACAATTTAGATTAGAATTTTAATGTTTGATAATGTTGCAATGTTCTCTCTCTAGAAAATACAAACTCAGTTCTCACGTTTGTGACACTGAGTGGGGAATTAAAGGCCAGACAAGTGAAAGATCATATTGTCCTGGACTTGCCACTTTACACAGCCTACCCCCAGGTTAGTCAACATTTTATTCAGGATAGGCTTTCAAGGAAAGTACGTGTTTGTATGTGTATGTCAGTGTATGTGTCTGTCTGTAGTTGCATAGATACATACATATATCTTGCATTTTTTACAATGTGTGTGTTTGTTTCTTTTTTCTTCAGGAGCTTAAGGAAGTAGAAGAATTAATAAAGGTAAAAGAAGAATCCATCAGTTGTCTTAGAAAAACATTTATGATGGCTTTGCTTATTTTTTATGTATTAAAATGGCTAAAAAATGGTGACAAGGCACTGCTCAATGCTTTGGAAACACCAAACTTCAAAGGTCTCAGTAATGAGTCAGTGGGTCAGGGAGTGGAATTCTCCGAACCTGTGTCTCCCATTTCCATTGACCAAAGTGTCAATATTTATTTCAATGGCATTTTCAGCCCTTTGTGTGCATAAGGGGACAGTCTGTGTCCTTGCCCTCCTCTAGGTCCTGGATTTCTTCCCAAGTTGACATATGCGGGGCTTGTAACTCCCCCATATCCATTCAAACACTTGGTGCATTTGCTTTTCTTGCTTGCATGTGCTTGAGGGTTGCATGGAAGACCTTGCATAAGCCCTCATCTAGCAGGCAATGTGCTTTACAGAAATGCTAAGGGAATAATATTTTATATTCAAGTGATGATGGGTTTTTTCTGTGTCTGCATTTCCCACCAGGCAGCTGTTGGTGACATGATTGTTCAAGATGTCCGTTATTCTCCCCACACAGGGAAGCTCTTGGTCCGCCTCAGTGACACTTATGACAGGTATATTGCACTCTTCTAATTGTTTTCATCAAGAATGCAGACATTGAGCTGGCCTGTTTATTCCTTACATGCTAGGCTCTTTTATCTAGTTTTAAATCAGGTGGAGATTAGAAACCTCTGATTTAAATTTCTGTGTAAAGTGGTTATTTTATCTTTTAATATGAGCTTATTGAAGCTGCAAAGCTGAGTAAGATCATTCTGAAATCTGTCTTCAAGAGAAGGAGGTGGAGGAAGCAGTTTTAATGATGGTGTATTTTTCCCATCCATCTGAGTCTAAAGATGATCCAGTGACCTGGCAGGGGAAGTTGGGAGTCCTGCTTCAGTTCAGGGCACGTTGGCAGAATGCCAGGGATTCTTTTCCATTGGACTGGAATCTGCTTACACAGGCTTAACAGCACCATAAGTAGCTTTAGAGAGAAAATTCCAATTCCAATTATTCCAAAGAATTTGTTAATCTCATCTGAATTTCATTGTTAATTCAGGTATGATTTAGGTATATACTGCTGAAACATAACTTCTTTAATCAGGCCAAATTACTTTTGTTACAAACTTGAAGTCTGGCCTAACTAATGGTTAAAGTCTGGGGTACTGGGCAAAAAGAAATATTTCTCAGCTGAGTATTTATTATTTCATTCTTTCAGACTCTTTTGTGGGGAGGTATCAGCCAGTTGTAGACTGCTTTAGAATGCCATCAAGGCCTGCATGATGTTAGTTATTTGCCTGCTCTGAAAGGAGCTGGAGCACTTGGTACATTCTGTAGTGAGGCAATAATTCTTTCAATGATTAAAATGTTGAAACAAGGTGATCTTTTTTTTTTTTTTTTTGGTGGCTAATATTTCAAGATGCTCTGTTTTCAGAGATAAATAGGAAATGCATGGCTTGATGTTTTTTCTCTGCTCATTCAGAGTGCATGAGGTTCAAGGTGATTTTTCTGTCAAATTGTGAGGACAATGCTAGGGATCTTGTCTGCTCTAATATTTAGGGCTGGTTTTGAATTGTAGAGAAGATGATTCTATACCTTTATTTTTTCTTTTCAGTACTTATATTCATGTAAAATGAATTATGGGCTATTAAATTTTCAAAATTATATTTAAGGTCTGTGTTGGAGAACCTGAAGGTGAATGCACAACACTTTTTGTCAGCTGAAAAAACAGGAAAATTGAAAGGACTCATACTCACTGTTAAGGGAAATTCCAGTGGAAAAGGCCATGATTTTTACTCCAGATATTTTGCACCTTGGGTTGGAGTTCTGGAAGACCCTGTTACAGGTATGTGTTTGTATGATAAGCAGATCATACTTTTTGTTTCAGTTCAATTAAAAGGTTCTTAAGTCAGATTTGTTAATCTGTGTTTGTACTTTGGAGTCTCTTATAAATTACTGGTTTATATGGATAGCAGGAGTGCTCATTAAACTAAAAACTTTTATGACTGAGGCCAACTCATTCAGAAAAAATCAAATCAGTTTCTTACTGTCATTAGGCCAGATATTCTTGTGTCTTTTTCAGATCTTTTCCCTCAAGCATTACAATTAGATAAATGTGAGAGAGTAGTTCATTCCTGGTGAGTGTTGCAGTGGAATTTATATCCTCTTCTGTTGGTGTTCTTTTTTTGTGGTGCTCTGGATTTTTGTTTGGGTTCTTTCCCAATGCATTTCAGCTGAGATCTTCCCTAGTTCCATGACACTGCTGCTGTTCTCAGGCCTGTGAGAGCTCAGCTGCCTGCCTGCTTAGGGCAGTTCTTCTGACCTTGCACTCAGTGTTGGATTGCTGCAGGATGCTGTTCTTTGCTTAGGTACCATTTAATTATTAGTCAGCTGAGAATTGTAGCTAATGATGATGCCCTCACCTAGCAAGATTTGCTTTGAAGCTAGAGGATGTGGAGGTAATACTGCTTTACCATAAATGGAAATTATAAAGCCTTAAGAGTCTGCACAGCAGACAGAACTTAGGGTTTTTTACCCTAAACACACGTGGCACTTGATTTATGGTATTTACATTTTGACTATGCTTACTCTGTAAAGTAGTGATTATAATTTAATTCTGTACTTTGTTTTCCAATTTCTTTTAAGGATCTGCTCATGCTGTTTTAAGCAGCTACTGGTCAGAGCAGCTGGGGAAGAAAGAAATGCTTGGTAAGAGAAACTGTTTTATTGCAAAGCTGTCCATTTGTGTAAATCTACTCACTAGAAAAGAAAAGGTTGTATTACTACTGCAACCCAAACTGTAGCAATAACTCCCTATCCATTTCTTCAAGATGAATAGAATATTAAATAGTATTTTGTGTGTGAGGTGGTCTTTGAGAAATTGCTTTCTTTCCTATCCACCACCATGACACATCATGCCCCAAGGAGTTTGAAGTGTTGGTTTCTGGATCATAATTCTCTGCTCTCAGTTTTTGATCATGGCTTTTGGGTTTTAGTTCTCGTGACCTTTCATCATACCTGGAGCTTGGGGAACCTCAGGGGATGTTTGTGTTTGGTTCAATCAATGGAATATGCTTATTAGATCACGTCTTTGTTACTAAGCAAGAAGTTTAAGGACGTGGTGGAAAGAAACCAAGAGAAGCTGTGTACATACGCCAGTGCTGTATGAGGAGGTGTTGGGTGACTCCTTGCTTCTCCTGTTTCTGGTGCTTTGCCAGAGAACAGAAGAACAAGAGAAGCAATACAAAATACCCTCCTTCCCTACCAGGTTCCCCAGGAGGGGACAGGGGGCAGTTCTGCACACAAGCCTTTGGTCACATTTAGTTTAGAGCAGAGGTTGGAGACTTGATCTAATAAGGTTCTTTGTCCATAAAAGCAAACACTTTTCCAAACAAACAGCTAGCCTGAGTATGAGCCTTTCTGTACTGGGTCAAATGAATCTCAGAATGGATTTTCTTGAGGGTGGTAACTCTTTAAAGGATCCACCATGAACAGGACCTTCTCCATCATGGACCAAAGGAAAGATTTAACAATCTGCCCCAAAGATCTTGTATTTGCATTTACACCACACAATATCTGTGATAGCTTAAGTAATGTTGGGGGGAGGTGGGGGGAAATCTCAACATATTTTCTGAAGATGAAAAACTGTCTTTGGTAATGTGTCCTTATGGACTGGCTGTTTCTCAGAAGACTTTGACATTTTTGGATGTTAGTGTGGGACTGAAACTCCCCATAGCAACTACAGACACTGCTTCTTTAAGTGCTCAAATAGGCTGGAATTCTGTCTGTACTTACAATTGACACTTTCTACCTGTTTTGCATTTTCATGTATTTTGTATGTACTGTCCCTATTCTGCTTTTAGAGAAACTAGCTCAAGCAGCCAGGGCAACTGATACTGTAATCAGCTTCTCTGATGTGTTTAGCACAAAAAAGACCTGTCTGTCCACAAGATAGGTTTGTGTTGTTTGGGATTTTTTTCATTCATATTTCATGCATATATGTCCTCAGACTTCTTCTGTGGTAGAAATCATACAAAACTGTTTTAAACAGGACAAGTTAAATTGATCTATGTTTATGAGGAATAACTTTTCCTTGCATGTGTCTGTCTGAGAGGTATCAGGTAGTATTGGGCAAATTCTTCTACTAATGAGATTATTTGGAAAAGATAGCTGGCATTCAAGGACATTCCACATCAGCAAGTAGTAATAAATAAGAGCATCTTTGGACTTTTTAGAAACCTCTGTGGTATCTTCTGTAATATCCGATGCTTTTTGTTGCAGGAATAAAGGAAGATTTTCTTCCATAGAATGAAGGATCTGTTAGTTCCCAAATAGATTACACATAAAGTAATATAAAAATGTGGAACATGAAATCTATTGTCAGATCTCTCTGGCTATTGAGGCCTTTAGGAGGAGGTCAGTTGCAGCTCTGCTGAAGCATCAGACTTAATTTCCTGTGTTTGGGTTCTCTTCCTACTTTTTTAGAATAAATTCTCAAGCAACCACTCCCACTAACTACAAAGGGAATTTTCCAGTACTTTCACAAGGTGAAATACTTCATGATCTTTTCCTGAAGCTGGGTCCATGTCCTTGAATTTAAGCTGCTTGTTCAATCAGGATTTTGTACCAGTCCTTGCCTTTCTTGCATTTGAGAAGTCTCTGCAATGTATACAAATTATAATCTCTCAGATGTTTAGACTTCCACAGTTGCTAGTGCATGCAGTGTGCAACAGCTGTCTGTGTATCCAGCCCTTCACACTGTTGTCATATTTCTAAGGTAACATTTATAAACCTGCATAAGGAATTCCATACAACCAAGCAAATTGCCAAATTATTGTGATGACAAGGGCTTACCCAGGACAGTCTTTATCTCAGTTTAAGCTAGGGGAATCTTGCTATTCCAGTTTACTTGGGACAGCTGTATTTATTTGTGGGGAAATTTGTTTCTTTTTACTGCCTTTAACTTCTCTGGTTCCTTCTGGTACAGAACAGGTTTATAGCATTTAAAGGTTGTTTTTTGGGGGGCAGACACAAAACAAATATTAGCACCAATGTTACCAACAACAACAAAACTCATAAAAAGACAGAAGAAGTTGCTTCATTAAGGTACAATGAATCTACCTGTATTTAAGTTTTTGCTAATTTGAATTCTCATGAAGTCAAGAGTTTTCATTGCAGTTTTCATCTTTTACAAGTAATCTCAACACACAGATTGACAACATCAGATTTATGCACAAGTGTTACATTTCTTCAAAGGAGAGGTGTTTACCTCCATCAGTCACCAGATTTGTCCACCTTTTTTCTTAGGATAAAAAAAAGTCTTGGAGATCTTCGCTTGGGTTAAGGAACAAGTGCTTCTTTCAGCATTCCTCTCTAGGGTTTAGAAATTCAAACAAAATACTAGTGATTTCCTAAGTTTTATTACAAGAGTGTCACTTCTTCCTGGGTTGATGTCATTCTGATGACATCATGAAGAAAATCCATTATTCCTTTAATTGCTTAAGCAGAGGTCATTGGGCTCCATCCAGGCTGGTAAGAAGGTCCAGGACAAGAGGATAAGGCCACCAGCTGATGTGTGGGTGCAGGGGGTGTGGTACTGTGGTACCACCGGCCTTGTGGCTGCTCCCAAACTTTCCTGTGTGTCAGGGTAACCACAGAGGAGCCCAGGGCATGGTGGGTTCAGCTGTTAGATGGTGTTTGTACAGTTGGACATACTTGTTTTTATAGCAGATATGTATAAAATCTATGTATAGTGTGAAGTACTCCTGGTAAATACAGCGTGGAATGGGTGTGCAACAGCTTTGTGATCTGAAAGGTGAGTGCACTTCAGGGATCCTGAATGCCTCCAGAGGCACTGCTGTTAAATGAAATCCTCTAGGTATGGAAATGTTCCATGCAGGCCTGTTTACTCTTGGACATAGCATGAAATACCAGTGCTTTTGTGTGAGGGAAGGAATAGGTCAAGTATTATTTTCATATACGCTTGTCTAAAAATTTCTTTTCTGAGTTAATTTTTGTTTTTCTGCTACTTTGGAAGTTTATTCCAGAAAAGTAAAGTAAAATAAAATGGACCAATATTAAAAAAATCTCAGTAATCCTGACAGGAAAGATCTAGAGTTTGGACATTTAAAGAAGAAAAAACCAAACCCAACCAACCTTTGAAGAGTTGAAATAATTGATCTATTTTATTTCAATCTGCTATCATGTGAGAGTGGAAGACCTTAGGTGTGTCTCCACACCTGGCAATAATAATTGATCAATTTTAGCTGTCCTGGGTCTTTTAAGAATCTAAAATATTCACTTCAATTACTACTTGAAGCATTACTCCATTCATAGATGCTGTTCTGACAAGTTAAAAACAACCCACAGTTCTAGAAATGGAAAAGAACAGAAATATCAATCTCAGTCTCTAAATAACTCCTGTTCCCACTCTTTCAGAGTGCTTGCTTTGTCTGAGAGCCCAATCTCCTGATCCAAGAAGAGCTTTCTTAGCAGCAGTGCCTGAGAAATAGTTTTAAAGCACACAGCATATATGACACCAGAGAGCCTGTGCTCTGTTGGATCTGAATGCAATCTCTACCCAATTTATAAATTGTGGGTTTGAGAGGAAAACGTGCTCCTTAGCTTTGGACAACTTCTGGAGCAGTTGGAAGTTCATTGAGTAAGGAGACTGAACATTATTGCCTCTTCATCCATTTAGAGCCTTTCCCAAAAGCAACACTGCTCAAAACTTTTCTAAATGCTGCCTGAACCAGACCCTTTTCAAGTCATGCAACTGAAATGAGACTGCTGAAATGAGTTAGAGACTCCACGTGCCAGGTGACCATCATCCCACCTGTGTATGGCTCAACGGTTCAGACAAAAGCTGAATTCTCTAAGCAATTGCAAGCAGAAGGCTCTTTCTGCTTCAGATTTATCCAGTTTCTATAAATCAATGTCTGTTGCATCCTGTGTGAGAATTTGGAGTCAGTTTCTGACAGCTGAAGCAGCATCCATGTTTCTTTGTAGACTTTTCCCACTGCCTTTGTGAGCTTATTGCCCTTCAGCCAGGCACATTCTTTGAATGCAGTACCAACTTGTGGTGTTCAGTGCCAGTGAAATGGTCATTCACTCTCGTGCAGATAACACTTGGTGTTCTTCCTTCTTCCCTCCAAAAGCTGTATCCCACAAAGGGAGAATTCAAGGCTTCTTAGATACATGGAAGAAACTTAATTTGCTGCAAGGAAGCAACCTGCCCCTCCCTGCTGGAATGAAGTAGCAGTTTTGTCAGGCTCAGCAGGCAAGGTCTGGTTGGAAATAAACCCTCAGCTGACCTTCCTCCATGAAGGCAGTTCATCCAGGCTGTCCCTGGTGCACTGCTGTCCCTGGTGCTGCTTGCTTTCTGGAGCCAGAAGCCTCCTTTCCCTGAGTTTTCATGGATTTCTGAATAATTTGGGATACAGAGTAGTTTGTTGACTCTGGGTTCTTGTTTCTCCTCAGCCTTTCAGTGCTCCCGCCGTGGAGGAGAGCTGAAGATTTGCGTGCGCAGCGACGGCAGAGTTGACATTGCTGGGCAAACTGCTGTAGTGTTAAAAGGGAACCTGACCTTCTGAAAGAGCTGCCACCAGCCTCCCTCTTCTCTCACTAATCACTAATCTTCATGTTACTCTGATTATGCTGATTTTATCTCAGCTCTAGGCAGTGAATTACTGCTGTTCTCCAAATCTTTGATTACTCATGGGCCATTTTTAAAAATTGCTTGGAAGTACTCACTTCTCATCTTCAAAATCCTTGGTATTCTTCACTTCCATCTTGCCACTTCCTGTGTGCACTGACCAATGAAAGTGTTCGAGTACAGCTATCTTGTTTTTCTGCTTTTAAATGATTCTTCTCTTAATTTCCAAATTCCATGTTGAAATCCCTTACTGCTTCTTGGATTAAACTATAAGCATCTGTTTGATAATCAGACTTTTCCCATGTAGTTAATTTTTCATGAAATCTGAATTAATTTAAATATATATATATATATTGGAATGGCAGCCATGTTCACTAACTTACTTGAATTAAAATATGAAAAAATATAAATGGTTTAGAAATGTGCCTTGTGGCTCTCTTTTATGAACAGTATTTTTCAAAGTCAAATGGTATGGCCTTTGATCTTAGCACTGCTGCTTCGTCAATACTTTTAATTAAAGGTTTAGTAGATTTCACAGATTGACCTTGTGATGCACCTGAAGCTTATTAAAATCTGAGGGGAAACTTTATTGGTTACAGAAATGTCAATTATTTTTCAAAACCTGAAGATTTTCTCCTAAACTGAAAGTTTCTTCTATAATCTGCATGAAGTGCACTGCTTCAGATTTTGTCACCATGATGAGATTTATTAGGGATATGGAACTTTCAGTGACTCTAGCTAAAACTGTTTTCCCTTTCAAGTCATCTCTGTCTTAGGCTTTGCTTTAGTTCTTTGCAATATTTCACAGTGATGTGTTTTGAATTCAGCAGACACTCTAATACTGTGGGAACAGTTGGATGTCATCCCAATA
The DNA here is from genome assembly GCA_034509185.1 of Euphonia xanthogaster. Lineage (NCBI taxonomy): Eukaryota > Metazoa > Chordata > Aves > Passeriformes > Fringillidae > Euphonia > Euphonia xanthogaster. Next base: position 1,283,124 of record JAYDZK010000271.1, on the reverse strand, counting down.
GAATTCATCAGGAACTTAGTTGTGCCAAGTTCCCGTTTTTCCATTTATTTTGAATTTTATCAGAACTTGCTAGTTACATCTTTCTCAAGTCCAAGTAGCTGGACAAGTAACAGTGTGAGAATCTTAGTTTAAATAGAAAATTCGATCTCCTGAAGCTACAAAGAACATGCCAAAAATGTGATTTAAATGCACTGCTCTGCTCAGGAGCTAGGTGGCAAGCAAAAGGAGTCTCCAAATGGAAATGCATGTTCTCCTGTATTCAGTCTGGCTGGAGCTGGGGGAGCTGCAGGGTGATTTATACACATGGGCTCCTGATCAGGTGCAGGTCCCAGCTGTGGTGGCAGCTTGGCTGCTGTGGCAGCTGTTCCCTGGATGTTCCCTGGATGTTCCCTGGATGTTCCCTGGGTTGTTCCTGGCTGCAGGGGCTCTGCACCTTCTGAAGCAGCAGTGCTGCTTTCATTCTTCCTGCTGGCTTGGGCAAAGACTGAATCTGGCCCATATCAGAGAGGCTTGTGGATGAAAAGCCTTCCTAAGGAGTAAAAGAGAACTGGAGAACCAGCTCTTGTTCACCCATCCACATTTGACAGAGAGACAGTACAATAATTTCTTTTACTCAAGAGGACTAATAATGAACAAGGCCCATACATTTCAAAGAGACTTGTTATCTAAATTTCCTGACTAAACTAATATCTTTGCTGCTTAAGGCATTTTTTTTATAGTTTACTACTATTTTGTCTCGATTTCTTTTCAGGATAGAAAAATCACCAGAGCTCAGGTGGGAGGCTATGCAGTAATGTGTTTGTAATCAACATATTAGTTAATCAGCCATGATTTATTAATGATGAATTAATTATACCTGATTGTGCAGTTCTGCTGCCTAAATGGAGCTTTAAAGGAGTTATTTTATTAATCATCATTGTCTAATTGCAGACATTTACAGAAAGATTGCTAATTAAACATGCAACCATATGCAAAACAAGTAAGGCTGCTGAGGGTGGCAAGAAAAAAAGCACTTATTTTCTGAGGAGCAGCTTTATTCTCATGAAATATTGTGTAGCTGACCTGGTGATCCTGATTATTCACTAAGATTTATTTTAATGTATTGCACATTTCAGTTAGCAGTAAAGGAAATCAGTTGTGACAAATCCTGTCTTCCCATACAAAAAAATAGGTTGTGCAAACTTAAAGTAATATTATTCAGAGCTTGTGTGGCCTTGTTTCACATCTTTTTGCTGAGATTTGTTTAGCGTTTATGGTGCAGAGGATTTGCAGAACTGTTTTGTGCTGCTCTCTTAATTAAGAGGGGTGGCACAGAGATGTGTTGAACCAAGAGCAAATTATGTGAAGGGAAATACAATTCCAAAAATTCCTGTGCACTTGAGTGTTATTTATTGTGAGTGTCCAGCAGAAGCTTCAGGCCACTGTAAGGCTGGAGTAAATCCATGGCTAGATCCAGCAGCCCAGACATGAACATTTAAATGCCCTTTTGCTTATTTTGCTTCTTGGGTGTGTGCCTCTGCAGAGGCACAGCTCATGTAGGGGCCAGGAGGAAGGAGGCAAACCAGGAAAGTTTAGTGAGCAGCAGAAGCCATACAAATTCATTGCTATGGAAATGAATGTAGAGCTACAAGGGATGTAAAGAAAATGGGAATAACTCAATAAGCCCTTTAACAGGTTTGCTTAAAGGAGTCATGAAAATACTTTGCATTTCTTTTGCATGAGACTAGACTGAAAACATACATGAAAAGTTGTTATTAGATTTGGAAAGTTTTGCAAGAAGGGGAAATTCTTCATGAATGTGCACACAGCAAGAGGTCATAGAAAGGAGCCATGTGTTCCATAAGGGATGGGAAGAGAAATTAGCAACAGATGAGGCAGTTATTTCTGGGAAAGGAAAGATTTCTTTGTCTCAGTATTCATCAGAGTGACAGGGAAACATGCTGGGAACAGAGGCAACCTTCCCAGAAGTAAAAAAACCCCAAAACCTAAATTAAAATAGAGTGATGCTTGGTCAGGTAAAAATTAAATTAGTTCAATTAAAGCCTGAAAAATCTGCCAATTAAGCACATTTTATTCTCACATCTATTTTTTTTCCCCCAAGGAGTAAATCTGTCTTGAAATTAATTAAGAGACTTAAACAAAAACACAGAACTAGGGATTTTTCTCAATTGCTGAGTCACTGTCCTTTTATTTCCTGAAGTTTACTGCAAACCATACATAAAATTTTCCAAAGAATGGGAAAGTGGAAGAACAAAACCCAGGATATGACCAGATAGTCAATGGTGTGTATGGGTTTTTTCCCTAAGAAGTTGGTTTTAGACTAAGACATAAAGCAGAAGAGGAAAAAAAATGAACATTTCTAACTCTCTTGGTTTCTTTGTGTACTTTGGCTTGGGTTTTGCCTCACTGATGGGGAAAGAAGGATATTCCTTGGGTTTTAATGCTATATTCACACAAGGCCAAGGTTTATTCACATTGCAGTGTTCTGTGACTTTTTTGGTGGTACACCCAAACCAGGAAACTGCTTTCCTGCGTGTCCTTTCTGTCCTGGTAAGAGTTCCAACTGGGTAAAGTACATTAGGCAAACCCAAGGGAAATTCTGCAGAACATTTGTAGGATTGTGAAGAGGCAGAGGTTGTAAGGAGCTGAGGGAGGTGTGTGAGGAGCAGGGCAGTAATGGCTGAGTGGAGACTGTGCAAGGTGAGCACCTTTCAAAGCCTTGCAAAGCCAGTTTGGATGCTGTGGGGGTCAGGCTGGGAGGTGCTGGGCCTGAGAAGGGGTAATGGGGGTTATGGTAGAGCTGGAGCAGGGTGTGAGGTGCAGCAGAGCCAGGAACCTGAGTTTGACTCCAAATATTCTTTACTGACCTTTGCTGTGCCTTGGAGCCAAACCAAAGGGGACTGACCAGAGTGCCCATCCTAGCAAGGTGGGAAATTCCAGCTGGAATTCTTGAATTTTGTTCTGTTTCAGAAAGCTTCCTTTCTCCATTATTAATTATGGCTGTAAACAAAGATAAATTAGAATCTTCATGACTAGAATAATTTCATTCACCTTTATTTGGGAAGAAATGGCTCATTCCTGAACAGTGTAATTCTGTTTTAAGAACAGAACAGACTTATGGGCTTTATTGTGTTTACATGTAGCAGCTTTCTAAAGATGTGTCTGGTTGACTTCCATGCTTAACATCCCAGCCTCTTTTCTTAACTGTATTTTTAAGGATTATGGGCATTAAAACTTTCAGAAACCTTTCAGCTGTCAGTTAATAGCAAAAATGAACAAAGTACCCTCTTAATAATAAACTGCAGGCACTTTTAAATAAAGTTACAATTTCAGCAGAAAAGAAATGTAGATTAAAAGGAAACACCTGCTCCTGTAAATTACTGTGCTGCAGGTACCAACCCAGGAGACTCTGCAGATGGTTCTGTATTTGCAAGCCTGACCTCAGCCCCCCTTCATCAATCTCTCAGCGATTGATTCTCTCCAGAGCAGAACACACCATATCCCAAGGTACTAGAAGACACCTTTGAATTAAATGAGTTCCAGACAGAGTACCAGTTAATTGGTATTTCTGTTTCATTTTGGAAGTTCCTAACAAAGGATTTGATTGTCTTATCAAGCACTGGCACTGACTGAAGAGCAGTGCAGGCAGTTCCAGGAAGAGCTCCAAAGGGAGCTGTGCTTTAGGAGGTGCTCTTTGCTGCATTCCTGCCTGATTGGGAGGGTGGATTAAGTTGTGCTGTGCCCTGGGATTTTGAGATGGGCAAAACCAAAGTGGGATCTTGATCCTTAGAAGAGTACAGTATGAATTCATTGCTTCTGTTAGGCTTTCCTGCCAGCCAAGGAAAAGCAGGAGGTATCTGAAGTTCTGTGTGTTTGTTTCCTCTCCTCGGTTGTTTTCAGGCATCTTGCTCTTTTAGTGAGAGCTGGCATTGATTATGGCATCTTTTCTTAACTAGGAGAAATTCTCTTCCATGGTTCTGACTGGGCCTGGGCAAAGGCCTTGTGCATTTTATTGAAATTTTTTTGCTTTGGGGGAGAACACATTAACACCCTGTCTGGAAACAGCATTGCTGAAAAAAGTAGAGACAAGCTTGTGTCCCCTGTCCAGTCATACATACGTGTTCCTGTTTTGTCACCCATATTCCTCAAGCTAGTGTTTGACTCTGAAAGCATCCCTCATTCTTCAAACTGATCATCAGAGGCACATGTTTCAGCGAGTCTGAATTACACAAGTGTAATTATTACTGTGCTCAGACTTTATTTTTCCTAAATTGTAAAGAAAAAAAAAGTAATACATGTTTTTTGCTTCTCAATTATATGTGAAAAAGGCTACCTGCAGCAGAATAGAGCTGCCTTCCTGCAGTTTTTGAAGGAGTTAAAGTCCATGAGTAGTTGATGACATAAACCATGATGTATGCAATTAAATAAGAATGATTGTGTAATTTATTTGGTATAGAAAGAAGGAAACTTGTATGACTGCAGTGGCTGAAAATATTTCTGTAAAAAATTATTAGAACTCTTAATTTAAAATTTCCCCTGTGATAGTAATTAAGGACCACTAAGACCTTAGTTTAAGACCACTAAGACTAATGATTTACTTTCCCATCCTCAAGTTTGTAGAATTCAGAAGAAAACTCCACTGAAATCTGATAGAATGCTGACTTTCAAGACTCTTGAAATCCTGAAATAATAAGGAATTAAGAGAAACAATTATCTTAATGGGAGAAAAAAGCAAACACCAAGCTTTCAGCTCTCAAATGCTCAGTCCTTTTGCCATGTACATGGACTGCAGTGAGATTTTTGCTCTCCTAGCCGTGGCTTATCCCTTTATTCTGTGGTACCTGATGAAAAACATTGTCCTTTGTGCATTCTGAGCCAGCATTAACTGTTAGCAGGCACATTAAGTGTTTCTTTATTCCCAACTGCCTTTCCTGGTAGCTTTTGGAATACCCCTGTCACATCCAATTCCCTGGAGCTCACAAATGTGACACTTGGGAGAGCTGAAAATCCGAAACATCAAATGTTACCGTGTGCCTAACTGGAACATCTTCCTCTTTTAGAATTGCCTTTCTTTGCTGGGGAAACCTCTGTGGCCTCCTGCTGTCCGTGCAGACAAGAGAGCAGATGTGGAATACGAGGGTGTGCGTGGGCACTCAGCTGGCCAGGCAGGGGGCACACCAAGAGAGCTCCAAGAGTTCCTCCTTCATCTGGAAAGCAGCAATTGCAACATCAGCCCTTGGTATAAACCTTTGCTTAAAGTGGCTGAGGATTACTTCATTTGCATAACAGTTCAATTATAAAGTAAAAATCTCATGGTAAAGTACAACAAAATTGAGGAGAGATCTATATATATATATATAGATTCTATATCTTACATGTGTATGTGTATATATATATATACCAATTTGTTTTGTGGTTTCCTTTTCTTTCACTGATGTACTTGATCCTTGTCATTTTTGAGGAAGTTTCAAATTTCAGCAGATAAAGATAACCTTACTGTAAAGGTTTTTTTTTTAAAAAACAAGTAAAACTGGGTTTATGGGAAATATAAAGATTGACCACGTGTCCTCCCAGGTGAGGTGAGTGCTCTGCTTTCCTGAACAAGTCACTTTGTAGTTCCCAGCATTATGCACTGTGGTCCTGGACAGCCAAACCTTAGGGCTATTTTTACTTTGGATACTGGATTAGTCCCATTAGCTGCAGGATTACAGAAACATGTGAAGTTAAGCATGAATGGGAAATTAGTATACAGAAGATCAAATTAGAATTCTCATTTTCTTTTATAATGAGATTTTTGTGAGACTTTTCATCACTTAACCTTCTAAAATATTGCCATGGAATATTTCTGTGACAATTCTTACATATTTCTAAGAGAAAAGAAACTGAGTCTGCAGCAGTGTATTTTAAATTATAGTCTACCCTTATGGACATACAATGTTTAAAATACCATGAGAGTGGATTTTTGATTTACATAACTGAATGCATGAAATCTGACTTATATATATCAAAAGCATTTGAGCCATTATTTAAATAATTTAACTGGTTAAATATATATTATTCTGCATTTAAATAATTTAACTGATTCTATATATTCTATATGTATTTTATAGATACATATTTAAATAGAAGTGCCTAGAAAAAGGCACTTAGCTGAGAAAATAGAATTGAAAACATTTTACTACATCTGTTATTAACTGAGAGAATTCTTCTCTCTCATTTTTATGAAGTGACACTTGACAGTTCAGATCCTTGAAAGTGTTACTGAAAATGCTGCCACTTCTTATTCGTACCTATTTCCTTGGTGGTTACATTTACTTTCTGTATTTCTTCAGTGCAAAAGTGAAAGTTAAGAAAGCTTCCAAACAAATATGTAGAGTGCATGGCTCTTACCCCAGAAAGGCTCCTCTGGAAGCTGATAGGAAGTGCATTTATGTAACAGTTTTGCAAATATATGAAGTGAAGGATAATCGACAAAAGTCTCATTTGTGTAACAGCTTTGACCCATTAGGGGCTTTTAAATCATGCATCGCTGACTTCAGGGTTGCTGTTGTCAAGCTACTTACAGATCCTAGTTAAATCAGGCATTTCGTGGTTTTGCCCTCATTCGCTTTTGTTTACCAGCAGGAGACAAAATATTTAATTAGTTTTGGGGCATTTATAATCTCCTCTGGGCCAGCTCCAGCCACAAAGCTGGACGCCACTCCTGAGTTAATTCCAGCCAGGCTGGCCCCTGCACTACAACATATGGGTAACCTCTGAGCCTTTAGCAAAAGTTGCAACTGAACTACGAGAGGGGTGGGACCTCCCCGCTGGGAAAATGCTGCCACAAAGCAGAGGGGGCCAGCGTCAGCAGGGCAGGTCAAGGCGGCACTGAGACCAAACAGCATCTGGCAAACTGTGCCAAGTAGAAATCAATGAGAAGCAGGGCACTGGGCAGTCATTTTATGCCTGTTTACACAAGAAAATAACTCCTTCTGAAGTGAAAAATGATTTTATAAAAAGCATCCTTTGGCATCACTCTCTCCATTGTTGCTTCTTGTATTTTATTAGTCAATAAACTATGGCACAGTCTATACACAGTTTTGTTTTGAGCAAGCAACATTAACTGTAGCATTAATTATGTTTTTGGAGATGAGAAGTTTTGAGAATCTTCTTCCTAATTGGCTAGGAACCAGCTGTATAACTGTAATTAATTTCCAAGGTACATTACATTCTCTTCTCCATCTTACAACAATTAGAGGGCTGGAGAAGAAATAAAACAAAGACAATTCCTAATCTTAGAGACTGTATGTTCCTGCTGCTGCAAACTGTTGCAGCTCAGTCTGCTTGAAACCTTGCCATGTTTTATTATTGTCACTTTCTATTCCTGCCTGTATCTCTGCTTATATCTCATCTTGTGGCCCTTGGTTTTCCCCATTGCCTTTATCACTTTTCTTAAATTCCAGGTGCTGCTGTCTAATATTGTAAGCAGACTGCCATTAAATTCAGTGAGATTACTCAGGGCTGAATATTAAATATACTCAGGTCTTTAGAGGTTCATGGCATTAGACAGTATATTTTATCCCACACAGAGCTTCTTCCTTGTGTACTTTTCTGCTTCTCAAAAAGGAGACAATTCTCTATTGGCTTTTGCTTTTTGTCTGCTTGTCAGAAGTAGTTCTGTTTCAAACAATTTCAGTGGTCATTTTCATCCTTAAGCTGCCTTGTATTGTTCTGCACATTGGTGCTTTCTGTAGCTGGAGTGGAGCAGGTTGCAGGTTTCAAGTCACAAGTCAGTGTCCCAAGAGTGGATTGCAGCACTCAGTTCCACATCTCCTCGGGTTTTGTGGAAGGTGCAGGGAAGATGTCAGCTTCAGTCTGAGCTCTTTGTGCCTCTTGATAGAGAACAGATGACAGAGAGTGACTTTTCACTGTAGGAAAAAATTGAGAAAATCAATGGTTTTGGTGGAAGGAATAAAAAGCTGAATATTCAGAGTGGCTGTCATTGGTCCTGTCCCCTGGACAGTTGGCATGTGAGGGAAAAAACCTCACTAGAAGTGAGATGGACTAACTCTTCATGTCTGGGGAGAGAAATGGTGCTTTCACTCAGGGAGTGCATTTTTTTCACAGTTACAAATTATGCAGTAGAGTTTTAATAAAATAGGATGTAATTCAGTAATAAAATGCTGCAATGTTTTTCCTGCTTTTGAAGTACACCAAACTCCTTGTCTGACCAAAAGCTGCATGTGCAAGCAGTTTTTTTTTTGTTTGCTTGATTGTAAATAGGATTTTTTCTGATGGGGTATTTGGGAAACTCAGTGGGAAACTCATGTTCTTACACTCCTCCCCTTTGATACCATGACACACCTTTTATATCTCCCTTTCTCTGCTCCCCTTTTTCCCCTCAAGAGTAAACAGAGCTCCACTCCTGTAGCAGCTCTCCCTTCCACAGGCTGTGATTAAGTCAGTTCATTGCCAATACTAAAGTCTGTAGGTACTGGATGAACAGCTTTAGTTCCCTGTGTATCAGGAACACAATCCCCAGAGATTAAGAGAAGAAGGATTATCAGAAAATAAAAAGGGGTTGTTTTTTCCCACCCTGATATCTGATGATCTTCAACAGGGGAGAGTCTTCTAGGGAGTTAATTTTGTTCCATGATGAATTTCCATGCTGTCTCTCAGCATAGTTACCCATTCAGTTTCTATTTTTAGGACTTTTTCTAGGCTTCCTGCTCAATTCCAAAGAAAAAAATAAATAAAGGCTAACTTGTGAATGGTCTTGGTAGTTTTTTTTTTTATGTAGAGCAAATGAAATTGAGTTTTTTTTTTTTGTCAGTGATTGCAATAATGTTAATATATTTCTTGTGCTTCTGATGTCATAGCAAATAGGTAATTTAAGAGTAACTTACTACAGTGTACGTTTGTTTGATTGTTTTTTCACAAGGTTGGCAGGGGCACTGGCTCAATCTATGACTGCTGTGTTGCCTCTCATGCTGGTGTTTGGGAGGAAGCAGCTCCTAGGGACAGGAAAGCCACAACACCACCTGATCCAGCAAAAGGCTGACCTGTCAGCAGGTAAAGTGTAAAAACAAGTCATGCCTTCTGCTTGAGGCTGTCTGACCATGTCTGATGATTAAGGAAGAGCACAGCTGATTTCCTAGGAAAAGGTTTTGGTTCATCCATTCTTTGCAGCAAGCTTGGGATCCTTGGTTTTGTTTCAGTTTTAGCAGTGGTGTTGCTGCAGTGTCAAGCAGCCCATTAAATTCAGCTGCATTTATAAAGTTCTAGGAACAAATGCTCACATCCTAGTTCACCCAGGCAGATTCATGAATAGTTGGGCTTTGGCTGTTGCCATCTCTGCAGAACAGTTTGGATCAAACATCTCTGGTTTGAGGCTGAAAGGACCAACTGGAGGGTCTCCTGTTTGGAGGGCAGTGGGCACAGGGGGTAACCATGGACACTCCCATCCCTGGAATCTCAGGGATCCCCTTGTATTTTACAGAGGTGACTGTGATGCACAGGTGTGAGGAATGGGCAGGGTGATAATTGGATGAGAGACACCCGAAAAGGTTTTAAAAAGGGGAGGGGCCACAAGGGAGAGGAGCACTAAGGTAAGAGCCTCAGAACCCAGAGGTGAGCAACCTCTGGAGAATTGCTCTCTCCAGACTCTGGTGCTGAACCCAAGAGTCCTCAGTGTATAATTCCTTCTGCTGGGAGGAAATGTGGTCAAATCAGCCGATGAAGTATGTCCTGACCATCTACTTCATCTTTCTAATCCTGAGGTATCTGATCTATGCAAAGATAGTAATAATAATATTTCACCACTTCTGCTGCTAATTACCCTGTTAGAGGTTTTATAGAACAGGGTAGGAAAACATCTGTCAGAGATCACAGTAATTCCTGTCTGGAATCAGGAGGATAAAGTAGATTCTGGTTCATGGTGCAGAGCATGTATAGTGCTTTTAGTAATTCTCAAGCTATATAGTAATGGAAGGCCTTCCCTGGAAGACTCGTGCCTCATTGAAACTGAGTATACAGGAAAATAAAAGGTACTTAAAGAAACTGAATTACACCTTAAATAAATGGGTTCTGCTCTTGCCTATGCCAGAATGCCTATGTAATGTTAACAAGTAATGTTTAACAAATATATTTAACAATTTTTAAATTTGTATTGCCCTGTGGTACTGGAGGTAGTGCTGATCCAGTTGAGTCCCAGCTGACAGATGGGCAGAGAGTCGGGGTTTGCCCAGAGGAGTTGGTTCAGCTGTGGAGCTGCAGCAGCCCAGCTTCCTTGCACGTTCTGCTGGAGCAGTGGCCAGGCAGCATTGTGCCAGGTCACCGTGTGTGCCTGGTGTGTTGTGTCTGTGGTTCCCTTGTGAGAAACATCAGGATGGCTTTTGCAAATTGCTGAGCATGTGCAGGTGCAGTTGACCTTGACAGATAACTGTGTTTTTAAGCACATGCCATGTATGTGATACTTGGAAACTCCACTGGCTTTGTCAAGAGCTGTTTTGCTGCTCTGGTGGTTCAGTGGGTTACCGTAGCATTCAAGGTGCAAACTTCTCTCATGATCTGTTGTGTGTGTATACAAAGGTACATAATGTAACCAACTTCAATATATGATGTAGGTGAGAAACAGCTGAACGTTCAAGACAGGTTCCTCTAGTAACCTGGTAAAAGGACTCCTTTGTCCTTTTTGGCTTTTTAAGAGGTTTCTGAGCTCCTGTTTCAAAAGTATGCTTTCACACACAGTTATGTTGGAAGGGTGTTCTGTGCAGGATCACTGGGGAAGGCTCTGCTTTTTGAGCCTCACCTGAGGGAGGTGAGAAGGGTAATGTGGAACAGAAGAGAAATGGGTGAATTTCAGTAACTGGTAACTGGAGGGTGGTGTGGCAGGCAGAGCCCGGAGTGCAGCTGGGACAGGTACTTGGCTGCTGGGGAGAAGAGCTCAGCCCAGAGAGCCTGAAGAGGACAGTGAACTGTTCTTTATAGGAAAAGGTGTCCAGTGCCGGGGGGAAAGCCCCAGGTGAAATGACTGCAAACTCCTCCTGCAGCTGTAGATTGTTGTTCCATTTCCAGTATAGTTACTAAGTGTCCCTGCAGGATACAACAGTCCCGAGGGAATTGTTGGTTTTGGATGCTTCTGTAGCTGTGACGGGGGAACAACCCAAATAACCGAGGCAGGAAAAGAAGTGATTCTGCACACCACGGATTTCTAGCCTGTCTTGTGAGCTGAGTCAAATGTTACAAGGAACTGGGCCCTCAAGGATGGCCATATTTTGGTAGTTACCCACCTGCTCTTAATTAGGCAGCATGCAGCATGCCATTCCTTCTGCTTTGCTCAGGGTAAACAGCAGTGGTGACGAGTCTTGAGGCTTTTAGAGAGGATCTACCTGAGAGGAAATAGTTCTGGCTAGAAGGGAGAGGTAAGAGTCTTCTTTTGCTACATCACTTGTATATGTTTTTATAAATACAGGTAGAGAAAGCAGGGAGGAATTAGACTTTAACCAGAAATATTGCTTTCATTTCATTTTAAATTTAGTATCTGCTCCCAGTCAATCCCCAATAAAAGAAATCAAAGTAATTAGATTGTTTTCCATAGTAGTACAGGTGAAAGACATTCATCTCTTAGTGGGGGCTGCACTAATTGCATCTGAGTTTTTAACTTGGATACCTAGCAGACAATTTTGAAAGGGTTTATGTATGTAGTCATAAATCCTGAAGCTACCTAATTTCTTTAATGAATTGAAACTCTCCTTTATTTTCCTAATGTTGGTGGTGACTTGAAGTTGCTAAAATAATCTGGTTTATGACTGAAATAGCATTCTTAACTGTCTCTTGTTTTTCTCTGAGGGAAGCATAATGTTTTGGTTAATTATATTGGTTTAGGATCAAAATATGACTCAGGAATAATGCTGTGAGGATTGTGGAGTAGCACTAAATTGGTACCTGCATAGTTAGAGAATCAAGGATTGAATTTTGAGCAACTGGGTAGACATAGAACTTCCTTCTGGTGATTTTGGTGTTTTTCTGGCTTGAGATTATTTTATGAGGGAAAAAAAAAGTAAAAGGGAATTTTTTGAGAAATGGTTGATGTATAAAACCAGTACAAGTTAGGATTGAAGAAAAGGTAGCACAGCAGTTTATCACATCAGGATTGAGTAACAGCTTAAAAAATATATAATAAAATATTGATAACAGTGTAAAAAAATATTTCAAATAGTAATGTATATGAGGAATTGTTAAAAGTAAAGGGAGGAGAGAATATAATTACATAAGCACTAACTGAGGCAAGCTGAAATAGAGAGGAAATCAAACCGAGCGGAGGAAACCTGTGAAAATTCTGATACCCTTCTCTTATTCACTGAGCAACAAAGGAGGTTATTTTCTAGTTTGAGGTAACATTATTATCAGGCAATGCAATGGGCTGGGCAACTGAACTAGATTGGGTGAATGGGACCTTGATGTTTTGTATTTTGCTTTCATAGAGCAGGAGATTTGCAAAATTGTAAGTGATGAAAACCAGGTATTTTGATCAGCCAGCATTTTTTAGCTTTGCCTGTGAGCTATAAGAATGTTATTAGTCAGTCTAAGTGGATCTGGGCTCTTGTCCTGTGATTTGATAGTAAATCATTTAAGCTGAAGTTACAGTGTGTTCAGCAGGAGAGATAAATCACAGCTTCTCTCCTGAGATTACAGCAGTATGTTAGTCAAAGCATGGTGATGGTGGTGAATCAATTAGGAAGGCAGAATTAACAGCACTGCTGTGTACTGAGTTACTGTGCAGTTGTGAAGGAAAACACGGAGTTTCTGAAGCACTGTGTTTTCAATATATTTGAAGTTTTCATTGTAATTTTTACTGGCAGGACATATTAAGTTAAAAAAAGAAAACTGCTGCCATGTGAAAAAATACAGTGCTCTGTTTTAAAGGGGAGCTTTTTGTATTTATGGCATGATGTTAGCAGCACTCTTAAGATGAAGAGCAATTAACTACCTGAATTGAGTAGCAGCTATTTTGTGAGAGCCCACAGTATTTATTAACTTACAGAACACCTTAATTCTCTGGTGTTCTTTTACATGAAAAATCATTTGACATTCACTGTAAGAGACATAGGGTTTAACTAACACACTTATTAGGGGTAGAAGGCTGCAGGAGCACTGAAAGATGCTTTAGCAGCAGCGTGAAGATCAGATGTGGATCTTCTTTCCTGCACATGCAGTACTTCCCATGGAGCATCTTCAGAAACAGAAATCTCACAAGTTCTAATTGCTGATCCTTTAGGGAAGGCATATGTTTCTGTGGGTTTTTGCAGGGAGCTGTTCTCACACAGACAATCAGAAAGTGGCGCTTCAGCGAGTGCTGGCAGCTCTTTGTGTCTGGAGAAGAGGTCAGCGCACACAGCTAGCCAAGTCCATTTCTAATGAAACCTGACCAAGTTGCACTTCTTTAAAAATTGAAGAAGTGGCATACATTTTGATAATGGAATAATGGAGGCTCCCTGCCCCAGCTATCATCTCTGCTCATGATCATTAGGGTGCGGAATATTAAGAGCAGAGCAACTGGGCGTAAGAGCCGACGTCCAACATCTGTCATGCTGGAGTCCATTAGTGTTCAATTGCATCCTATTGTTTTTGGATTATTCAACCTCATTTCATTGTCATTGCTTTTGCTAGGGATTAATCAGCTGTTTACAACTACACCAAGTTTTGGAGTCATAATGAAAACAATTGAGCTATAGTTCTAAATAAATATACAGTATTCAGTCTCTAATGAAAAAAGTTACTAATTTATGAATGCTGGTAACAATTTAATTAAGTTTGAAATCAATACAGATAATAAATCATTGTGTGGCAGGTTTTTTTTTTTCCTTTTGTGTACATCATAAAAAGATCATGTGATATTTCCTTGTAAGTTTATGTAGTTGTGGTTTTAGTACAATACAAGTACAGTAAAAGAAAGATGTAATTATGGGGCATGGCTGTGTGTTTATTGTGGCTCCTCTGGCATTACAGTTGTAGCAGAATTGATCCCTTGCTGCCAGCAAGATTTGTTTTTCATGTCGCTTATTTAGAAATATAGTACTAAAAATACCCCTTTAATTCATGTCAAATACACATACATACTTTAATAGGGTGTATTAAAAAGGGCAGTTTTTAGGTGATGAGTATACTTACATGTTTTTGTGTATAACTATCCTAGCCCATCTAAACATTTTTGCAATTATTAGATAAATCTATTGCTACATTTTAACTGTTTAAATATATTTAAATTATTTTAATGACTTTCAGTTTGCTGACAGGCAAACATATAATCCCCTTTTTTCTCAAGATGCTACTCTGGTTGCAATGTTGTGTACTTTATACAATATTAAAATTGTGAATGCTGGAGGGTTTCTGATAATTTGAGTTTACTTATTTTGGTACCCTATGTGCAAAACAATGGTATTCTTGGCCGTGTATCTTTTAGCTCTTTCTCCTGTTTGTTTAACACAGTTATTCTTCTATCCTCAACACTTAGCCAGAATTTTCACGTGTTTTAATGTACAAATGCTACAATGCACAGAGATTTTTTTTTTCCTCCCCCTGAATTGCAACAGATTATCCATTGAAAGGGTCTTTTGCTTAACTGCCCAGAGTCTTGTGGGGCCAGCCAGACACTACTCCAGATGGCAAGTTGTTAGGGCTGGACAGAATGGCTTTGGAAGACTTCTCACCAGATGAAGGCTGTAATGTTGGGATTTTACTGTTTGGCTTTTTCCCCCTGTAGTTCCCAGGGCGGGAAGGTGCTGGGATGGCAGCAGCGTGCCGCCCGCCCACCTGCCACCACCTGTTCCGCTCTCGTGTTCCTATAAAGCCTCGTCTTGCTGCTGCTCACGATCCCCGCTGGCCGGCAGAGCCCAGCACAGACAGAGCTCTTAGGGACTCAGGGCTTCAGAGCACAGCCCTTCACCATCACAAAATCCCCTCCTCAACCCAGCCAGGACTGCTCCCGCTTGAAGCAGCCACTTGGAGTTGTTGTGCCTTTATCCAGTAAGATCCTTCTTGGAGTCAACGGGCCGTTTTCATCGTGATGTGCATTTTGAGAATGGAGATTTCATTGTTTTCTCTCTCTCTTTGAGATTAAAGAAATTAAAAGGATGAAAGCATAAGACATAAAAAATGCTTCATTTTTTCTTCCAACGATAAGAAGCAATTTTCAGGCGTTTCCAGAAGAACTTCTATTTCATTATATTTATTTTTTTAGAAGGCAAGAAAAATACTCCATAATTTATATCAGGAAACAGACTGAAGTGGTATGAGGGTTACTCCATGAGTGCTTTCCTTAGCACTTTTCAGAAAGCGAGTTCTTGCTCGGTGCTCTTTGCGTGTGTGACAGGGAAGCTGCCTCCGCTATGAAGAGCTGCGGAGCCGGTCCCGCGGAGCCGGAGCCCGGCTCGCAGCGCGGCAGCGGGGCGGGCTGCGCGCTGAAGGGCGGCTCGGAGCGGCTGGAGAGCGGCTCGGAGCGGCTGAAGGGCGGCTCGGAGCGGCTGGAGAGCGCGGCCCGCCGGAGGCTGGCGGCCAACGCCCGCGAGCGGCGGCGCATGCAGGGCCTCAACACGGCCTTCGACCGCCTGAGGAAGGTGGTGCCGCAGTGGGGGCAGGACAAGAAACTGTCCAAGTACGAGACCCTGCAGATGGCTCTGAGCTACATCATGGCCCTGACCAGGATCCTCGCCGAAGCCGAGAGGTTCAGCAGCGAGCGGGAGTGGCTCGGCCTGCACTGCGAGCCCTTGCACGGCGCCAGCTGCCCCCGCTTCCCGGCGCACAGGGCCGCGGCCGACAGCGAGCCCTACGCGCACAGGGTGCTCAGCTGCCACCCCGAGCACTTCCAGATAGCAAACTAGAGCTTCTTGCCAGCCAAGGGCCTGCAGCAGGCCAGATGTGTAACTTAATAATTAGCAAGGGTTAATCTGCCTGACGAAGGTAATGTTGGCATTATAATAGCTCATTCTTGTTCGCATCTTATAGTCATTTGACAAAATAAATTTGCTCTCAGAACATAAAGCCAAAAGGCATTTAAAGGAATGAATTTATTTAATGCTGGTGGAAATTATACTTTTAATTTGAAGTATTTCTGGCAGTTGTTTCCTAGTTTATCTAGTGTATTTAATGCTTTAATTAAAGTTTTTGGTGTCATTTTTACTGTGATGACTCATGGCAGTATTTCTACAGATCATGGGACAAGTTGACCCGTGGTGTAACTGAATGGAATAGCACCAGAAATGGACCTCATTCCATGTTTTTCTTTATATGTCAGCTTTAAAGTTGTTCTTTAGTGTCTTTTTGCATAAATGGTTCACATGGAAAAAGTTTTACAATGTATTGGAGTTCTAGTCCTCAGAGAACTAACTTTCTTAAACTTTGTAAGTTTGACATATGGGTTCCAAAGTTGTGTAGGTTTGCTTTAATCCAGTTTATGGTGTCTCTTGTATGCTCGAAAAAGAGCTGGTTTCAAGTCATGGAAGGAATGTTTTATTTTCAATGGTTGTAAAAACACGTGTGATTGTATACCATAAATGAGAATGCTTGTGTGAAAATAATCTAAGCTTCTAGATTTTTGTAGGCTTTAAATGATGGGATTTTATTTTTGAATCTTATGTTATCTGGAAACAATAACAGATTTTGTAAATCTTAAATAAAGCCTTTTATATACTATGTCCTCACCAAATATCTGAAATTCCTACTCTAGGAATTACTTACTAGTGGATTTTCTACCCCAAATGTTTCACTACTTCTATCACAATGCTGGCAGTTTAATGTGCTGAAGAAACAACCAGCAAATGATATTTTCTTCCCAGTTACAGTAAGGAGTGTATTTGTACCAATTTGGGGAAGAAATGATGGAGCATTTTTGTAGAGCAGTTGAGCTCATTTCAGCCCTGGTGATGTGCTGAATGGCCTTTTGGGTACTTGCTGCTTTCACTTGTGGGGATAGAGGGGTCTGGGGAGAACAGGCAGAAGAGGAAAGGAGGTTGGGAAGAGGAAGAAACGAGGAGAGAGAGGATGGCTGGGGAAGCAGACGTGTCTGTAGCAGGGTGCAGAGGCTGCAGAGGCTCAGCTGTTGGTGCCTGGTGTGGTGGCAGCAGACTGTGGAACTGAAGGGTGCTGCTGCTGCTGCTGCTGCTGCTGGTGCTGATGCTGCTTTTGCTGCTGCTGCTGCTGCTGCTGCTGCTGCTGAGGGGAGATTGCAGAGAAAAGCTCTCCCTGGGTTAGCCCGGAGAGGGAAGGGAGCTCGAGCTGCTGCCCCCCAGCAGCTGGCAGTGGATTTCCAGCAGGGAAGGCTGGCGGGTTCCCTGCTGGCTGCTGCCATGTCTTATACTTGAGGATTCTTTCAAATGACAAAAGAATAGCTTTGATAGGAGTTATTTTCGACAATTAAGCAGCTTTCAGAGAAGAACAAAGGCATGAATAGGAACTAAGGCGTGTTGGGGGAGAGGGGCTGTGCTGCAGGAGCAGGGCAGGGTCCTGCCCTGCCTGTGCCTGCCCTCCCAGGCTCCTGCCTGTCCTGCCCTGCCAGCTGGCTGCTCTCTGCCATGGAGGATGGCTTTCAGGCTGCCTTAAACACACCGTGCATTCTGAGCAAGTCTCTCCTTTAAACCCTGGCATTCAGGAATGGGTTTTCTAATGTGTATTTAGCCTCTTTAAAGGTAATGAATAGTGTTAATTGTTAAAATATGGGCCTTCCTTCCTGTGAATTACATTAGATCTTTATTAGCAAGCTGGAAGTGGATTCAACCTCAGAGATATGAAGTCATGTTATTCAGACAGTAGAATTAATTGTTGTCCATCATATGGTCAAGTTAATACTGTGTGAATATTATTTACCATGAAGTGGCAAGCTTATGTATGTAATAACAATGAATACAACTCTTCATTAAATGATGTGCTATCTTACACTAGTGCATTAGCTGTGAACTTCAGGCAGACATTGTCTCACCTGCCCTGCTAACAGCAGTGGGTTTTCCAGACTGAAACAGGAATTGGATGCAAATCAGTCATGTGATTATATGACATAAAAAGCTTGGATTAGTGAAAGATTGCCTAAAGCTGAGGTGGGAAGGGGAATACAGTACAAAAGGATAGATGCCAGAATAGGGTGCAAGAACACAACTGATACTTCTGTGCTGCTGCCATATGATCTGTTTTTGTGGGACATGACATTGCAGTCATTCAGGTAAAAGTACTTAACAGCCATTTCTCTTCCAATTGTGTTTCTTCTGTGCAGCATTGTACTTTATATTCTGCTATTTTCTATGATGATGATATATTTAAAAAAGTAATGGATTAGTATGCAGGGAATGATTAAATTTTTATGGTTTGTGTTGATTTGTTCCTCATAAAGAGGAACAAATCAACACAAACCATAAAATATCTGTGCTCATGTTACCAAAAGTTATTCAGAATTGAAACTGAAGTCCTGCAAAGCACTTGCAAATCAGCTCATGGTATCAATCTCTGCTTCTGATCAGTAGGGTTAAAGTTTTAATTGCCTGTAATCCCCATTCTCTCAGATTTTCTTGTGCTAATGGGACATGAATGTTTAGTGATATCTTTATTTGTAATTAGTAATATTGCTGCTGAGAAATTAGTGATTTTATCTAATGCTGTGCTAGTTTTGTTTCTTGGGAGGGTGCAGTGTTGAAGTTGGGATTTTCAGTTTAGTGTAGTAGTGAAGGCAGCAGAGTAAATTCTGTGTCATGCACAGACAGCTGTCTGTCTATTGATTATCTGTCAAAGCCTTTTGGGGAGTGAGTTGAGGAGATGGGAAAGTTTGATCATTAAAAATTCTGTCTGAGTGCAGTTTAAAAAGCAGATAATATCCATGCTGGTTGGGACTCCTCAAACACAACCACTATTCAGTAAATCATTGATTACTTTTAACAGCTTTCCTTTACAAATACTTCAGTGACATTTGTGAAATGTAAACTTGACAGTTTGACTAGGGTTTGATTATTGCTCCCAAATATTTGTTCCCCACTGACTTTTTGATGCTGGCCAGGTAATGGCTGAGCCACCTTCTGTACTGGACTTTGCTGGTGTGGGCATTTCATGCCCCCTCCCCTTAAATAATGATGGCTTCTATTAGGCCTGCCAAATAAGCCAAAGCTTGGATGCTCAGAGCTTGGTGTATTCTTAGAGGCTGAGTTCTGTCTGCCCATAAATCTTTGTCCCACTGAGCAGTGCAGTGCAGACCTGAAATGCTTTTGTTTGTAGTGTCAGTAGTACATCAGGTCCCTCTGCCCAGTTAGCACTGTAATTCTAGAACCACCTTACTGGGGGAGCTTTGGGGATGACAAATGCTTGCTTCATTTAATTTGCCTTGCATATTGTACACATATGTGTTTCACTGTTGAATCTCAGTGTCAAATTCTAAGGAACTGCTTGTGGGAAATTACTCTCTGTTTTTCTGGAAGAACTTGCTGCAGGGTTTTCTGTTTGGAGCTACAGGTACTGTGCTTCTGTGATTCTTCAATCATATCACCCTGTTTTGACATGTCCAGGGTTCTTCTTGAGCTTGGAACTAGAGTGGCTTTTTAAACTGCTGTGACTTAGCAGTGGCTAAAAGCAGAATTAGGGTAGCACATTCCCAAAATGTGTGTTAGTAATAAAACCTCAGTGCTTTCTTCCTCATCATCAGCATGTCTTTCAACTTCCATTCATCCCCAACTTTTAGGTTTTTGTCTTCCATTTTGCCATTTATGAGGTATTTGGTGCACAGTCCATCTTGTACTATACATACACCCAGGGCAAGTCTCAGTTCTTGGCTGGAATTCTGGAATGGTGCTGCAGTGCCCATTCTTCAGAGTAAAACTGCCTGACCTCAGCTCTGCATTTGTAAAGGCAAGGCCAGTGCAGCTTCCTCCTCCAGTATCATTGGGGATTTCAATATTTAGCTCACTCCCTCTCTATTGTGAAGGAAAATCTTCCATGTGAAATCTTTGTGGAAGTCTCTCCTGTGATGGGATTCACTAGGAACAAATTTTCAATAAGTTCTATTTCCAGGCCAGAGGAATGGATTTTCCAAAGGAGGCTTTTGCCTTAACATAGGTACCCTTACTCCTGGGATTCCAGCTCTTTCAGCCAAGCAATATGGAGGTGGTTCTTTGTAGTTTAGGAGTGAAATTTATCCAGATTTTTAAAATAATTCACAGAAGAGCTGCTTTTTGCTTTAAATATGTTCAACTCTTCTATTTCTACAAAATATCCAGGGGAAAAAACAATTGCACTGAGGATGAAGACATCTTTATTCATGGAAGAAGCAGTCCAGTGTTTCCTCTACACAGATATCTTAAAAACCCATTGATTTCACCTGGTACTTGTGGGCTTCCTAAAAATTCTCTATATTTTAAACTTTAATTACATGTCAAGCAAACCTGGCTTCAAAACCCCTAACCAACCCCATCTATTATATTTAAATGTCTCTTCTACTAAAGAGTACATTTTCATATTGTCTACTATTTTTTTTCTAATTTGGAGTTCAGTTTTCATTTGTATAGAAATTAACATGCAAAAGATACCTTACAAATTTTGCTGGAAATTCTGTGTATGTAACTCCAAGGAATAGGAAGTTCATTTTTGACTGGCTTCCTGCAGCCTGGGGTGCATAGTAATATTTTTTTCTACCATTTGAGATTGTCTGCAATGTTCTTCCATTTCTTTACAGAACTGTGGTTCCTGTTACTAACAGACTGTGTGATCACAAAGGATGGGCAGTCCCTGAACTGAATTCCCACTGGTATAAAAGGAGAACTCCACTTAAATTCACACACATATGGCCCAAGGTTTCTTTTGATTATGCAATAAATGGCTCCTTATAGTGGACTATATATATATATATAGAGAGAGAGAGAGAGGATGTATCAAGGCATTAATAGAAGCAACTTTTGCTGCTCAGAGGAAATGATAAAATGTGAAGGAGCCACTTCAGCTCATGGAGCTGTAGCTGAGCTAAAATGGTTTTAAGAACATTTCCTTTGACCTGGCAGGCAGAGAAGTACATGGAAATCAGGTGGGAATGGAGAAACATGGTTGCATGGGAGAGCAAAAGTGACAGCACTCATCCTTTTTTGGTCCTGTTCTCTTCTGCAGCTGAGCTGTGAGATCCAGCTTCCTTCAAGGTTTGGTTTGCCACTGCAGCTTATTTAAAACCCCTTCCAAAATGTACTAAAGGGCCCTTGCACAAAGCAGGTGCTCAGTTCTTGGTGTTGCAGGCCTGCAGAGTGAACTCCAGTGAGCTTTGTGTGTTTGGTTTGCCCCCACTGAGGTTTTCCCTGTTGCAGTGCTGGATGCACAGCCAGGGGCTGCAGAGCTCAGGGCTGTGTGCCAGCCCCTGAGCTGCAGCAGTGCTGCTCTGGGGCAGCAAGCAGGGATCCCAGGGCACTGGGGGCAGTGACCCAGGCACAGGCACACCCAAGGAATGTGCCTGCACCGAAGGAATGTGCCTGCACTGAAGGAATGTGCCTGCACTGAAGGAATGTGCCTGCACTGAAGGAATCCTTGAGACACCTGAGTTCTGCTATGGCAGACTGCAGGTAGGAGTGTATTTGAGAACTGATGGGAACTGATACCAAGAATTGTTTAAAAAAGCAACTTTATTTCACAGCTACCTGCTAGAAGCATGGCTAGTATATAACTTGACAATATTTATCATTTTCTTCTAAATAATGTAGTCTGATTTCAATAATCAGCTGTCACAGCAAAGTTCTGAGAAAACTTCTGGTATTGTTGCACATTTTCACAATTATTTGAACATGTGAAGGACACAGTCTTGTATGCAACTCTGGAGCATTTACATAAGTTCAGGTGAGATGAAGGGAAATACAATACTGAACAGTCAGGTGGGTATTTTTTCCTTTCATGTGCAGTTAAAATACACTATAAAACTGACGTGAGCATTTTTCTTGCCAGTGAGAATGACTTTGGAAAAAAAAAATTAAAAATATCAACTTTAATCAAGAAGAAATATTAACTAGAATGTTAAGGCTCAAAGTGAACATTTTTGTATTGGAAATAATGAGGCAATTTTCAATGAATCACTTCTCCAGTATTAACAGTATAAATATTTCATTAGGTTTTGTAAAGACATTTTTCAGAAACTGATGCTTTTAAACCTGGTAGCATTAAGAACACAGTTCTTAAATGAATCTCTATTCCAGATTGATTGGTTGAAGCACCTGCAACTGCTGTAAACAATTGGGACTGGCAGCTGTTTACACATTGAGATGCAACCTGCAGACTTTCCTTGTTGCAGTGTGTGCTCTCATGTCCTCATGCCAGCAGATGTGAGGCATTCAGAAGGGTCTCTCCACCTTCCTTGTGGGAGCAAGGAGCTCAGTGGTGGTTTTAAGGCACGAGGTCCAATTATACCAATGCAGCCCCAGCTGTAATGCTGCTCTAGGCTGGGTTTGCATCAGTCTGGACCAAAAGTTTAAAGCAGGAAGAAAACTTTTTGCAACCTAGAATTGCAAGGCAAAAGATGTCATTTCTGGTGTAGTGAGCAATAAACTGTGCCTCTGGTTGGTTGTGCACCAAACCAGGACTAGCAGGAAATGGGAAAGCAAACAAACCAACAAGATTGGGAATCAGTGAACACTGAGAGGTTCCACACATGAGCATTTCTGTGTCACACTTCCACAGCATTGTGCTCCACACTGGGGTGCTTTCATGGGCTTTGGAAGTTAAGAAGTAACAGTGACTCCAGGGGAAGGTGCAACATGAAGTTTTGTTGCTGCAGTAGCCTGCCCTGAATAAGAGAATGAAAAGCTGTGTTGGTGTGGAGCTGGTGATTCAGTGAAGAGCAGCGAGCAGCAGCCAGGGTGTCCAGGAGGGAGCAGAGTGACTCCAGCACATCCTGGGGCAACAGGACTGTCCTGCTGTACTCCCCTTCCACAGGCCTTTTCCCCTTGTCTT
>JAYDZK010000271.1:1227008-1244741 GCA_034509185.1 Euphonia xanthogaster | reverse complement strand
ATATGTATATATTATATGTGAGTATATATATACACATTACATGTAAATATAAATATAAATATAAATATAAATATAAATATAAATATAAATATAAATATATACATATACATATACATATACATATATATATATAAAATAATGTTATTAGGAAATAGCTGGCTTCTGATTATGAATTATAACATCTCTATTGTCTCACCCCTCTCATGAAACTGAAAAGAAAATAAAAGTTTTAAAAATGCCTCTCAGTTGCGCCATCTCTAGGTCAAGAAAAAAATCTTGTACCCCGGGGTATTTGCAGCCGTTGGCACTTTTAGACTAATTCTGCAAGTGAAAATAAAAAAGCCTAAGGAAAGCTAGGACATCATGAAAGTGAATTTGGTGTGCTGGCACAGATACTGCAGCGTGAGTCTGCACACTGTAATGACTCTGAGTTTTTTCACAGGCAGCAAAAGAGATCAAACATGTAATTCCTCTAAGTCCCTGTGGAAAAAAAAAATTATACTCTTGCACACTGTTGATCAAAAGAAATCATTAAAACATACCAAATTTTTGAGGATTTTGCATTCAAATATTAGTCACCTGCTAATTATAGAAATGAATGCTGTATATTTTCGTTCATAATTAAATAAGGAGAACTATACCAACTAAAAGAGAAAATTAGGAAGAAAGGGAAATATCTTCAGAGTAATTAGCATCAGATTAAACTTGGACAGATTTCTAGCTGGTGTAACTGAAAATGCAAAATATATTACACTAAAATTCTTAGAAGATTGAATGGATTATGCAATAAACCCAGCATATTCCTACATAAATGAACATTTCCAGATAGTTTGATGTGATTATGAACTTTCTCCTGATCCCCTGAATTCAATTAGAAATGTCTTATCACTTAGCTTTTTTGCATGGGGAAATCTCCTGTCTAGACCAGGAGGCATTTCCCCAAATTTCTCTTGCTGTGACTTGTGAAGCCTCAGAGCAAGAGCCAGCCTCAGTCTGTGCCTCCAAACCAGTGTTCATCCTGGCCATGGTGGAGCTCTGCAGCTGCACCTGGATGCACTCTGCCCACTGCACTGCCTCACACACCTGCAGGAGCTCCTTGCTCAAGTCATTGCAAACTGCCTTTCTGGGGAAAATCTTTTTTTATTATCTGTAGAAGACAAATCAGTTGGCTCAGACCTGGATTTGTGCAGGTTTTAAGCCCAGAGTTTTCCTGCTTCTATTGAAAACTGAGTTTTAGAAACCAACAAGCAGTAAATAAGGATGTAGCCAATCCTTAGTATATTCAATTTGCTGAAAAAACAAGGTTCAGAAAATGCATCCTGTCTGAGATCTTATAGAAAGTCAATTAAAGAATGAGCAGTTATCCCAAAACTCTGGCAATTACATCCCTGATCATTTAGCCATTCCCTCTTACTGCTGATTATGCTCTTGACCAAGTTTCCAGATAGCAGGGAGAAAAGATGGAGGCAGCAAAACATTTTAGCTGGCAAAGTCTTCTGCTTTCTTCAGGAGACCAAGGAGACAGAAGTGGCCAGAAGTTTAGATATTGCACTGGAGTTCTGAGGAGACAGGAGTTTGTAAGACTTGGGGGTGAAAACGTGGCAGCCACAAAGTAGAAAAACTTGGAAATTGCTGTGGTTGAATAAATACCCTGGGAATGTCTGATTTTGGGACTGCAGTGGTAGATGTTGTGTGTTTTCATCTAAAATGTCTGTGTTGGGGAGGGTGCCTCAAGGTTAGCTATGGTGGGAAAAGGCAGCCAGCTTGGAGTAGGTAGGAAAGAAATTTGGTGAGTGAAGCTGCTCCTCCCTGCACTGGTCCCTTGTCTGATGCTGCAGGGCTGCTCATTGCACACAGCTTCAGAGCAGTGAGGAGAGCTGCAAGGCTCCAGGAGCGTTGGCAGGGAGCTGAGGATGCTCCAGATCCCTTCCTCGTGGCACTGGAGTCCCTGGGGTGGCGAGGGTAGGCTGGGTTCAATCTGCACAGGGACTCAGCCATGCAGGGCCATGCAGGTCTAAATGCAGCTGTGTCTGCCCTGGGAGCTGCACGGGGTAAGACCAAGCAACCCCAGGAGCAGCTGGGGCTCCTGCAGAAGCAGCTGGAGGAGTAAACCCCAGGCTGCTGTCACGTGGAGCTGTGATGTGTGTGTGTTGTCCCTGGTGGGACAGCCCCTGACCCCAGGGAACACACAGGTATTAAATGTAATACCTCCTTGCCCTGACCCCCTTGTCCCACTCTGCCAGGGCCCCTCTGCTCCCTGACTGGCCTGGGAGCCCAGCCGTGCCAAGCAGAGCTCTGAGCTGGCTGCTCTGTGCCCGTGAGAGCCGTGCCAGGGGCTGGGAGCCAGGCACAGCCAGGCACAGCCCCTCCTCAGGGGCTGCCCAGCAGCTGGGAGCACCAAGCAGCCTGATGGAGTTTCATCTCCTCAGCTCCTCTGCTCTCATGCAGCAGGTCTCAGCAAATTGCTTTAGAGATCCAATTCTCATCTCATTAAAGCCAATGTAAAACTGGGGTTTCTCTGGTTTCTCTGATTTCCCATGCATGTGGCAAGAACTGGTTCTAGAGTTCCAAGGGGAAGTT
This sequence comes from Euphonia xanthogaster, assembly GCA_034509185.1. NCBI lineage: Eukaryota > Metazoa > Chordata > Aves > Passeriformes > Fringillidae > Euphonia > Euphonia xanthogaster. The sequence goes on along the minus strand of JAYDZK010000271.1, from coordinate 1,242,161 downwards.
TAAGCCATTGGTGTTTTACCCTCGATGCTGAGAACAGCCCTGTGTCTCTTAGGAAGGCACAATCATGTAAGAATCAGGGAGTGGCTGCTGTAGCAGAGGGAGGAAATGGGGCTAGAGAGGCATTGCCATTGCACTGTGAAGGCATCACATTAATGTGCTGAACAAAATGCTGCAGAACAGAGCTAAATTTTGCAATATTGCAATGATGGCACAGTCCAGTATTGTTATAGGCAGCTGAGTTTAGTCAGCAGTTTTTCATATGGATTTTTTTTCTAGAATCATTGCTGTCCAAAAGAAGTCATGGTGTGTTATAAGAAATTAATAGTGTATGGTTGCTGTAGCCACGGTGGCCTACAGATGAAATCAAATAATGCTGATAGAGACAACTACAGCTTTTTTCCCTCTACTCCAAAAATGCAGATCTGTCTTAATTGATCTAACCAGCTAACATAAATAAAACTTAGAGCAATCATTTTTGAGTTGTAGGTGACCAAATTAACCTTGTGTCTGCTTTAGATCCTAAAAAGTTTTCTGTGAATGCAGTGTGTGATTTTTCCTGGCTGGTGTGCTGAGGATATTAACTTCTTACAGACTGCTTCATTAAGAAAGATGGGCACTTCCTCCCTTTCAAATGTCTGCTTGCAGAAGACAATGCCAGAGAGGAAGGAATGCATTTCATGGGGCCCTTGGAAGTGACTCATGGACAGGTTTTCTCCTCATTTCTTTGCGTGTGACCCTGGCTATAAAGAGGCAGAGGAGCAGCACGTGGTGAGAACAGAAGGGTTTTGCTGCAGCATCAGCACTGGGTGCCACTGCTGCAGCTGCTCCCCTGGCCATGGCAGCCCTGAGGGTCCTTGCCCAAGTGCAGGTCTCTGCAGGGAGCTGTGCAGGCTGCCTGCAGGAGCTTGCTCATTTGAAGGAGTTCTATTCAAAAATAAATTTTACATTGGAAAACACTGAAGTCAGGGTTCCACAGCCCCTGTTCCCTGTGTGTTGCCCTCACACTTCAGTCTTTGCTTTTGTAAACCTGTTCTGTGTGCATATTTATGCTTATATCAATTAACAGCCAAACCAACAAGACCAAGTTAACTTTGCTGTGAAAATTTGAACACCAGCATTCCGAGGCTGAAGGTGTCACACCAAACTTCTCATAAAGAACAGAAATCCCTGACAGAAGTGAGACTGCACCTCTGTATGCAGAGTAGAACCTTGGAGGGTTTTGCTTGTTTGGTAGGTTTTCTTTAAGGATTAGCAAGAACAGAGAGGAGTTGTTCCTATGGGTTTCTGTATTTACCACAGAAGCCATAAACCTATTTCTGAATGTGATTACAACAGTGGTGTAGGGCAAAGTGGTGGTGCTGTGGTTCAGACAAATATTTCATGAAGTGTCACCCAAAGAAGAAGCCTGTGTAGCCACGGGGTACGATGTTAAATCCAGGCTGCAGTTCAGCACACTGAGGAGAGTGAGGGAAAGAGTACAAAGGTTCAGGCCCTGGGCTGGAGTCAAAAGTGAAGCATTGCAGCTCCTTTTTTGGCAGCTTTCCTAGAGCATGCAACTTTTACAGGCAGTAATTCACACACTTGTTCAGAACAGTAGCCAGATATTTAAAATTATTGTCTCTACCAGCTAAAAATTCAAGCTCCTCTTCAGTGGTGGAATGCTCTGTACAAAGTATAATGTATATAATGCACTAGAATTGTATATATTTCTATAGGCTGAGTAGATTGCAGCTTTGGAAACCTGGCTGTTTCTCCTACATTGTTTAGTGTGCACGGTGTGCAAAGGGGGAGTAGGCAGTGGTGTCTGTATTAATATTGTCACAGTGTAGTTTGACGGGTAAAAGACTTAAACCTGGCCAAAGCAAAGGCAGGAAATGTGCTGAATGTGTCTGAAGTGGTTTTGTACTGTTCTGGTGGAGCTCTGTGGCAGGTGGAGAGGTGAAATGCAGCTTTCCTCCTGCTTGCCTTTGCTCTGCCTTGGCAGTATTGCTGTAGGCTGCTGCTGGTGGCTGTACTTTGTCACAACAAACAAAGTCTCCTCTCCGTGCCAGCCTTGCTGCAGGTACAGGTTCACAGCATTTTGTCTCTGTGATGGATCTGTTTGGCCCCATCACCATCCTTTCTGACAGTCTGAGAGCACAGCACCCTTCAGGGCAGGGCTGTTACCTGCATTTTACCTGTGGGAAATTGAGACCTAAAGAAGCTGAGGGACCTGTTAAGGTAACACAAAAATCTGTGACAGAGCACAGCTGGATCATGGTCTCCTAGATCTTGTCAAGTAATTGAACTCCTGGGCCTTTCTGCCACCTGGGAACATTTTTGGCAAAAAAGGGGAATTGCATAGAGTGTAGTAATTCCCATTAGATTCTAAGCACCTTTCTATATGAATATGAGTTCTAAAATCCTGCATCTGTTGTAGTTCAAATTTATCTTTAGCAGGATTTTAATTTATCTTTAGCAGGATTCACTGAGTATACATACATTTAGTATGTACATGCACAGTGAATATACACACTGACAGTTAGGAGAAGCTTGTAGAGTCAAAATAATCTGATGGTAGGATAGTAACTCATGGAAATTACCACAAACAGGAAGGCTAGGGGAGCTCTACTCAAATGTTACCATATACTATGTAAAAACAGTTCTCTTGCCAACTTAATGCCAACACTAGAGAAATTTCCCAATTTAATCCCAGTTTTGTAACTTTCACTAGATTGCCTTTTTGGCAGAATTACTCTAAATCCATGTAGCAGTTTATCTGAGGAAGTGGCATACATTGCATCTCAGCATCTGTTTCCAAGCTGGAACACTTCAGGCTCATCTAGGCTGCTCTGACTGAAACCTCCTGATCAGTTTGGGCTCTGTCTCTTCTCCCTGTTCCCTCCCAGCACTGGGAGTCACGAGCAGCAGATCCAATGTGCAGGTTTTACTCCTCTTGCCATGCCCAGGAAGAGGTGCCCCTGGGGTGGCAGATTTCCTGCAGATGAGGATGAACCTCGTGCTTAGCCAAACACAAACCCATGGAGAGCCTAACAAGTCATGGTCTAGCTAGACCACACTCCCAGTACAGTTCAGAGTGATGGAGCAAGAAGGAAATGCAGGAGCAAGCCCCTGGAGCTGCCATGTCCAGCTCCCACAGACCTGCAGCCCCATGGGGAGCTCAGCTTCCCTCCCCAGCCTGGGGGGCTCTGCAGGCCAGGATCCCTGCCATGGAAACCTGTCTGTACTGTGGTCTTGGTTAGATCTAGGTCTTGAGAAGGCAGCCTCACGTGGTGGTTCCACATTCATTGCCACAATTGCAGGGAGTTTATACATAGGAATATCAATTTGTCTTGGTCTCAAATCTCTTTTCATTTCTAGTACAGAGAGAGAAGCTTCCATGGGCAGTCTTTGTGGTCAAATTCCCATCCTTAGTCTGAAGTTGCCTCCATTGCTGACCTGTGAGAGATTGTGTGCAGCTTGATTTTGAGGCAGATTTTTGGAGTGCTTGAATGAAGTGTCATTTTTGTGCCCTGGGAGCAGAGTTCTGGGTGATTTGTGGGCCTTTGTGAGAGTGAGGGCTCAGTCTGGGAGCTGCCAGGGGCTGGTTCTGTGTGATCAGTGCTGAGCAGTTACTGGGCTCAGGGCTGCTGTGGTGAGTTGGCATCTGCATGTGGCTGTGGCTTTTAGTGATCAAAAAGCTTTTGGACAAACCCTGCCCCTCTTCTGCTCTGAAGTTTCTTACCAAGCATTCTCTAGCAGAGGTAAAGGATATCCAGGTGAGGGCTGGGCAGAATTTCCTAAGCAGTGTAAGTTTTTTCTTTGCCCTAAAAATGGGGCTGCTGTCTGAGTCTTAGGTACAGCACAACAGATCAGCATTTCCACATGATGTTCTTCAGAGTAAATGACACAGAGGTGTGAGCATGGGTTGGAGTTCTTTTAACCAAAATGTATAAACCAGGCCCTGGTATTTAACTCTGCTTTCCTTTATTACTGCATGGGTAATTCACTTAGTTTTATTACTGTACAGGATTTTGAAGTTTAATTACATCATTTTTCTATTTTATAGTATTTGTATAACAAAATGTTGAGGAGATAATAGCATTAATTTCTAAGTTTTGCCTGTAAAGCTGAATTTCCTCTGTTAACAGAGGAATATTTATAGATTTATTTATATTGGTGAAGCCTGTGAATGCTTTCAAATACCAGGGGGAAAGAATTTGTTTCCATTACACATTTATATTTTTCCATTTGCCAAAATCTCCCTAAAGTCTTCTTCTTGCCTGTTCTCCCCACGTGTGTTTTTGTTTCTACATGACTCATTCTAACTGAAAATTACTGAGATATTTTATTTGTAGGACAGATGAAAGGCCCAATGGACTGGACTGAAGAGGCAGATTTTGGGAAGTGGAGATAATGCTGCCTGTGCTCTCCCTTCATCAGGTGCTGCAGTACCTGACCCTCACTGAGGTTATCAGGCTGGGATGCTTGGTCTCACAGCATTTCAGTGTCAGTCTCCAAGAGAAAACTCCCAGCTTTGTGCCAGTAAAACACTCTGGGGGTGGGGAGGAGTGGATGGGGATCTTTGTCCTTCTTGTCCTCTTTCACTTGGCAGAAATACTGAAACATCCACTACAGCAAGGACAAGAATGCAGGAGATTTTTGTCCTGGTTTCTGGGCAGTAGAGTGATTATCTTTTTATTTCTCTGTCTCGGTCTGTCTCTGTTCCTTTTCTCCATCACAATCTGGAAGAAAAAATTCTAGCAGCTTCCTCAGAGGACCCTGATCATTGAGCTGAAATGCTCTTTGAAATGTCCTGCTGCCTGAGGGCCTGTTCTTGGTGCCTGAAGTCTGAAGTTTTGTTCTTGGAGCTGGAGAAGGTGGTTTTCCACCACCTAGCTCTCTTTCTAGCTTTTCTAGCTCAGGTCCCCTGTTACAGAAGCTGTTCTGAAAGGTGGAATTTCCAGATTTTCTGCTGCTGTTAAAGAATGCTGAATTATTTGAGCAACCTGGTTCAGCACCAGCAGGGCACATACCCACTGGCAAGGAGTGAAGGACTCCCCTGTCCTTAGGGGAGGGCAGAGTCAGGAAGGCAATTGTCCTCGAGCCAAGGGAGACACTGAGTCAGGTCTCTGTCCTGGGGTTTGTCCTAGCACCTTCCTGGATTGCATAAAGCCATTAGTGCCCCTTTTGTCTGAAAGAACTGAGCAAATCTGACTGAAGATGTTTGGGTGTAACTGGATCACGTTTTTTTCAGCACTCCTGGTTTTGGTGAAATTTCACCTGGCACCAGAACTTGCCACCATCTGCAGAAATGAGGGGCATGAGCATTTTTTCTGGTAAAAATGACAGCTTGTTGTTGCATGTACTTGATCAAAGTTGCAGTTAGAATCTTGGCAAAGTCATATTTGTATTTCTGTCAGCACCTCCTGGTCATCATGGCTGTGGAAGCCCAGAGACTAATCTGTTCTGTCTCATGCAGCATCAGCAAAATTCCCAGCTCTGTTCTGATGCTGGGTTTCTTTATGGCTGGTGATGAATGATGTACTGGATGGAACAGAAGGGGTACATCTGGATTTTCAGATATCATGCTGAGTGCATAATGCTGACACTTAGGAAAATCTCATCTTGTGAGCTGAACATTTTTCATATGGAAGTCAATTCTAGGTAATAAATAGAGCACCAGAATGCAAATCCCTCCTGCTCATTTCTGCCCTTCATGTAGCAATGCAAGGCAGTACCAGGAGTTTCAGGCCCAGGCTTTGCATCTGCAGCATTTGTTCTGGATGATCCCTGCATGCTCTGCAGGCATTGTAAATGGGAATGAACTCTGCTATTGAAATGTGGGGTCCCAGTACAATGCTCTAAATAAAAATACACCAGAGGACACATTTTCTGAGAAGGAATTTTTAAAATCCTATGTAGACAATACAAGGAAACCAGCATTTGAGATTCTTACTGGATGCTCTACTCCATTATGCAGTGATCTCTCACACAGAGGAGACTTGCATTTGTATTTATGACAGAGTAAGCCCTGCCCTACCATTACAAGAATTGATTTAATACAGATATTCTATGTGTGGAATGAAAATGTATCCTTTTTTAATTCTGTGTTAACTGTGAGAGGAAAAAACAGGACAGAATATATGGGTGTGAATGCAGCACTCCAGCATATAAATCTCATGATGTTGATTGCTCTGTATAGTGTAAAGCATTAGGAATTTTGGAAAATACTCTTCATCCTGGCATCTGTTGAAATAGTCACTGCCTTCATTGAGGAGAAAACTCAGGCTTGAATTTGCTGGAGTAGGCTTTTCTCAGACGAGGAGAGTAAAATCAGAAGGCATTAAAGTTGGGAATTGAGAGGAAAATGAGGAAAGCTTTATTGATTTTAGTTCATTGCCATTGGCATTCTAATTACTGTGACAATTAGGGAAGTGCCACCTTTGAACTTTTTTGGTGTTTGAGGAATTTGAGAATCAAGATTTCAGTTTGGTCTCATATGGAATAGCAAATAAGTGTATCAATACCTTTTGGTGTCAGCAGGTAACTTTGGCAGGTAGTGATCTTTGTTTCTAGAGGGGTCACCGTGCAGTTACCTCCAGAGCCTGCCTGGTATCTCACAGCAGCTCTCTAAATAATTTGTCTCACTAGCATGGCAAGTACGAATTGTAAGGCTTGTGACTCATCTGCAGCACCTTCTGCTTGCCAGGTGCTTTACTCTGAGTGCCTTGGCAGTGTGCTCTGCCAGGAGGAAAGGTGCCCAGCAGAATTCACCCCCAGGGCTTGCTCTGCACTTGTCCAGAGGGGGCTTTGCTCCAGAGCCCCGGGCAGTTTTGCTGCTCTCTGCAGGGCTGTGCCAGCAGGGCTGGGGGGTGCTGGGGAAGGTTCTTTGGCTGGCAGCAGAGGGGGCAGACCCTGGTTTGCTGTGCTGGGCCTGAGCTGGAGGAACAGCTCGGGAGGGCTCCATGGCCAAGGTGGGAGAGGAACAATCACTGCAGGCACAGCAGCTGTCCAACAGTCCTTAGCCTGTTTGTTCAGGGTGCTTGAGCCTGATTTACTCATTTCAACCCCTAAAAACTGTTTCATTTCTTATTTCTTCTTTAGTTTCATAGACAGTGCACAGATCCAGTGCATTTATTGATTCCAATTAAGAGTGAACTGATATTTTGTTCCTTGAACTTTGTAAAAGGTTTTTTGTTTTGCTAAATTCTTATTAAAAAGTTCTCAAAGAAGTCCCTGTCAATTCATATAAGTTTGGAAATTTGGAAATACAGGTTAAATGCTGAAAAATTGAAAGCCCATTTTAGTTCAACTGAAAGAAAAACAAAAACCTTTTCCTAAACTGTTTTGTTACTTTTCTCTTTGTTTTAAAACAGTGTATGAATGTGTGTGTGCAATGAATTGAGCAACTTGTAAAGCAAAAAAGTAAAAGCCAATATCCAGAAGCTTCCATGAAAAGAAAGAAGTTTTACATTCATAGCAGCCTCTGAGATGGTCAGAAATGAAAAATGCTGCTCAGTCACAAAGTGAATTTTCTGCAGCTGCATCCCTCCTGATTTCTGTTTCAAGTTCCAGTTTGCTATTCCAAGCCAGTACTCACATGAAGCTCCCCCTGCAAAGCTGTGCAGCAGCTCACCCACACAAACACCTTTTTTCCACATCATCATATATGTCTTGCTCATGAGTGAAATTTACTTTAATAACACTTGAGTTTCTTACCTGCTGACCACTTTGTTGATTAACATCCTCTCTGAAATGCAGTTTTCTTTCCAGGTCCTTTACAAGTGCAACTTTGTTTTCCCGAATGGAATCTTCTGTTGCCAATGGCAGAGGCTTCAGGTTTTTCTTTAATCCCTGGGTTGGGCTACAAAAAGAAAATTCTGATACTAACATGCAGCAATCAGTACATATATATTTATATATATTTTTTTTGGTCACCTGTATGCTATAATATGTTATGGTGGAACCTGTCATTTATTTACATAGGAGCCAAAGCACAATTCAGGATATGATTTTTTTTTTTTGGTACTATCTTGATGGGGCATCCCATTCCCATGCAGCAGAAATTAAAAACACACATCTTAAAGAAAGAAAGTAATGCTACAGTAAACATCTCAGTTCCATTTATATTTATCCTGCAATAATGATGTCACAGTAAATGCTAAAGGAATGAGTGTAGGTGTTACCTTAGATGTCCAATGTGTACATTTGACTGCTATCAGGCAATAATTTAAAAGTTAATACAATTTCTCATTGATCTTTATCTCACATTTTCATTGGCCATTTACTCTTTCCATGAACTTTTACTTCTTTAATTTCTCTCACCCTTTTATGACACCCAGTATCAACAATTATTTTTTGGTTTTATTTTATAGATGTGGTGTGTTTGATTTTAGTAAGGTTTGAAAGTAGTTAAATGCTTAAATAAGAATTTAGGAGACTGTGAGAGTGCAGGAGGCTGTGAGAGTGCTGTGCTGGAGCACAGCAGCAGGACACTACTGGGAGTTGTGCAATATTCTGGCCCTTTACTACAAGAGGTGTTGGGGTCTTGATAACAGGCTCTAGGTAAAGGCAGAAGTGGTGGTTGCTTTGCAAGGCAGCATCCCTGTGGTGCTGTGCAGACACTGAGCTCCCAGGCCTCGTGTGCCAGAATTACTGTCACTGATCATGCCAGGAAGGGGAGCTGATGGTAAATGGTATTTACAGATTATCCCAGACACCCTTCAGGCTCCTTCCTGACCACTGTGCCCTGCTAGGAGTGTCCCAGGCAGAGGTCAGGATTTCAATCTCAGCAAAGGAGCCCTGGCTGCGTGGGAATTCAGCTCTGGGCTGGCACCCAGGAGAGCTGAAATGAAGAAAACACCTTTAGCAGTGATCTGCCTGGCAGGCATCTTGTGCTGACTTGTGTGGCCATGCCTGTGCAGCAGTGCAGGGAAGGGAGGTGCCATTGGTGCAGAGCAGCCCCTGAGCCTTGTGCCCAGCTCTGAAGGGGGCACGGGCACTGCTGAGAGCTGCAGCTGAGTTTGGCTTGTCCCTGCAGTGGAAGCAGAGCAAAGGCTTGGGCTGGCCCGAGTGAAATCCTTCACTGTGCCCTTGGAGCTTTTGCTGTGTGCCTGATGAGGATGCCAGGGCTGGGAGGAGCTCCAGGCACGTGCCAGGGGTGGTGGCAGTGATGTGGCTGTGCTGGGCTGCTGGGAGGCTGAGTTCAGGTCTGAAGGCAGGATTCCTGGCACACAGGGTGGTGAATGCCATGGACACAGGGACTCATCTTTCTGTTGTAGTAACAGATTGGTTGATCTCGTACCAGCAGGATAGTCAGGAGATTGAGACTTGCTGGTGGCTTCCACTACCATGAGCTGTACCATTGATAAAAGGGGAAAATATTCCTTACTTCATGCAGGATTTGGAGTTCTATGGGTAAATAGTTGTACAGGTGCTAGCCAGGCTAACACAGAGTTCACATGGTGCACAAAAGGGAAATTCACTTCAACTCCACCAGGAAAGAAGAGACTCTTAATGCCCCCACCTTGCCAGTGCATCATCATCCTTATTTGCTTGTGTCATGGTAGCTGTTTTGTCATAGAAATCATGCTGGCTCTTAATGAAAGTATTTAAGTGCAAACCATTAACTCTCCTGAGATTTTCTGGGGGACTTCAAATGTTGAAAGTCCTGCAACCAGAAAAATACCTTTACAGAAGTTATTTCCAAGATTCACCTGGACTAGAAAAACCCTTGCAGTGTCAGGTACCTTTAAAACTTTACTTCTTGCTTACAGTAGGTATGAATGCTTTTATACCTGGTGTAAGCAGAGAGTCTTGGAGTGACTTTTCCTGCAAGCCCATGAAACCTCTTTTCTCATGCTAGAACAGTCTTGTGAACCTCTGAGCCCCAGATTCTTGTATATCTGTTTGCACACTCACATCTCTCTATCTTCAGTTCTGTCTTTCTACAGAAGGTATTTGTCACCCTGTTCTTCTAAAGTTCTTCTGAGCCTTCTGATGTTTACATTTTTGTAATGGAGTTTCTCATGCACTTGTCATGTAAATAATGATTGTTTTGCATTCCTTTCTGGAGGAGAGAATTGATGGACTGTTGGTTTGACCAGTGTGGTTGGAGAGGTGGCAATTTCATCCTCCAATCCATGGTCACTTTTGGAATTGTATAAATATCAAGGTCCAGAAATAAACCAGCCCCTTTTTGCCTTGGACATCTCAGCATGTGTCATTCATTTTGTGTCCTATTGTGACAGGTGTTATCCCTTCTTTTTTTTACTGGATGTAAAGGTTGGATTAAATAACCAGAATATCTGAATAACTCCCTTTTCTATTTTACAGAAGACTTGCATTTCAGTGACTCCCTGTCCTGGGTTGACTAGATGATGCTTTTATCCCCAGTCATGTTGTTCTGTGAGTTCTCTCCAAAATTTGCCCTGAACCAGGACACTCCCCCGCTGAACACCTGGACAGAAATACATCCCAGTTTCCTTTGAGTATTTGTCCCTGTTCTGTGCCTGTGGTTTGTGCTACTTACGTGGCTGGGGTGCTTCTGGGCAGTCCCATGGCATTGGTGGATGGTGCAGCAGGCAGGGAAGGAAGAACAGCACTGAGGAAAGCCACGGGGTTCTGGATGCGCGCGGTTGGGGAGAGGGGAGCGGGAGCCACAGGCTGGGGCTGGAACTGTTTGACAGCGCCCGGGGGAAGCGCCAGCGGAGGCGCCACGGGCTCCTTGGGGCTCGGCAGAGGCTGCTCCCCTCTGCTTGTAAAGCCTCCTGAGGACCTTGCTGGGTTGCCTGTGAAGCTCTCCGTGTGGTTTGTTCTCTGGGCTGCCTGGGGGATGCTGCTGAAGGCGGCTGAGGAGCTGGCAGAGGGGCTGGCTGGCGGCGTTTGCGGTGCCACGAGCTGCCTGGGGCGGCCGTAGCCGAAGCTTTGAGGGGCACAGGCTGAGCTCTGCTTGTACAGCACTGAGCTGGACTGCTGGTAGAGGGAAGCAGCAGAATTCACCAAGGTGGTGTTGAATGACAGCTCTCTCAGAGATGCCTGGTGCACCTGCTGTTGTTCAAGCAGGACCTGGTTGTGGAGCTGTTTCAACTGGCTCTGATCACTGCACAGAAAATAAAGATGAACAGAATTGGTTAGGAGCCCTGAATGGGCCAGTTGGTTGCATTTCTGTGTATGAATTCAGAGAGAAAAATTCAGTGTCCTGTGATAAAGTGAGGGACAGGAAACTGCTACATGGCATATTCTCTAACATTAGGAGAGGAGTATAATATTAGTTTTCTGCTAAAATAACCTTTTCCTTCATGTTCCCTTCTTTGCCAGAGGCACCAAAGCTTTTTGTCCACAAATTATTTGACTGAAGATAATTCTTCCATTTTAGTATGTGAAATATAAATACAAATCTTACTCAAAGATATTTAAGGGATGTCATGGTCAAAGTCACCTTAGTACCTCTTTGCTTGCATTTCTAAGAGTGAGATTTGGTGTATCATAATTTAAATTAGTGTTTGTAAGCCGGGTTGCATTATTTACCTCCTGCTGAAGTGGTTTCTGAAACCAGCACTTTGACTGGTAAAGCTTTGTAATAATCCACCACAGGATATGCTACCAGTGGAGTTTAGGTGCTGTTGACATTCAGTGACAGGCAGGAGTGGATAATTCAGAGAGAACTTGCATTCCATGCAGTTGTTATTTTTCTGGATGCTATCTACTGGATAGTTTGTCAGAGCTTTCTTACTTTGCAATTAAGGAAAATAATTTTGCCTCGTCAAGAGGTTTATTTAGTTATTATGTATATGGAAATACAGCACATGGAAACAGGAGAGCTTTTTCCCTTCCAAAACCAGAAAAGACATAGAAGATATGGAAAATGATTGCATAATAAACTATGGAGTATTAAATATCTACTGAGAAAAAGTGGAAAATGTGGATGTAGAGACCAAGCACAACTGCTCTTGGCAAAGCAAGTACATACTCAACAAAACTGGTTTGAGTTAAAAGGCTTCATTTATACAATGAACCAAACAAAAATCACACTACAGGCAGCTAACATTTAAAGATAGCAATTTCAAACTTTCATAAAGTAGAATGGTAGAGTTGGTAGTTCTGTGGGCCTGATTGTGTGCCCTTCATGTATACAGATGCATAATAAAGCAATTCTTTGTAACACAGCTTTTTTGGGAGGGGGAGCTGAGAGAAATTCTGCTTTATGCAAGTATTGGGTACTTAAATACTTCTTCTGCCCCCCGCAAACTCACTGTAGCTCAGAAAGAGTGTAGGGCTGTGAATGAGGGCTTCACAAATTCAAACCCTGTGCTCTGAGTTCTTCCTCTGCTACAAGGAATGCAAGTTCTGTCTTCTCCTTGTAATGGTCATGCTATGAAATTCCATCCTGCCTTGAGAGTACCAGGGAATGACTTGATGGAGACCTTCCTGAGCCCTTAGGAAAAGCCTCTGCCTATTGAGAAATGAAAGGAAGGTGTTTGGGTGCTTGTTGTTAAATTATGTGTGGGAGGCTGAAAAGGTGCTGAAAATGCTTTTCATCATAAACTGCAGTGTGAATTCCATAAATTGTCCTCTGATAAAACTACATTACTTCACATTTCCCCTGGAGCTCCCAGTGCACCAGTCACTGTAGCTCAAGTGGTTTCTCATTATCAAGCATTTCCAAGTATTTTATCTGTTTTGGGGGGAGATGACATTTGTGGGACACACAAGTCATGAGGCATGGCCTGTGGCACGACAGCTGCCTGCTGCTTTGTGTGAGCCTGAATATGTCTGCTTTGGGCCATATTTCATACCCAGAGCTGAGTGAGATATGTTTGAAGAACCTACTTTTATTTTGCCTGTGTAAGATCTGTGTTCTTCACCTCTTGATTGCAGCAGAAAACATTGTGGAATTAATAACACTTCAAAGGGAAAACATTTTCCTTTTTAAATGGGAGGTCACTTTTCCTGACAGGGAATGCAGAAAAAATAATCTAGTGCTGGAGAATTTGTTTTCTAAGATTGTGGTTAGTTAGGCCAGTACAATGTAATCTTTTTACTCTGCATTTGAGTTTTCACTCTAGTGCAATAGTGTGGTGGTGAATGAATACTAAATAATACCAGTGATGCTCCTGAGAATTAGGCTTCTGCTTACTTACAGCTTTGGTTTAGCCAGTACTGGGGGAGGCTCCTTGGATGGTGATGTTGGCTCTGGTATTCTCACTGGCTGCCCATTTATCTTCTCTGGGAAGTGGTTGGGTCTGGCTTGGTTTGTGGTGCCAGCTCCATCCTCTGAGGATGATTCACCTCCTTTTTCATCTTCGGGCAGCTTGAAGTGGACACGGAGCCCTGCCTTGGAGCTGGACCTGGGCTCGTTGTGGTTCACAAGAACTCCTTCCAGTTTGGCTCTGGGGGCTTGGGTTTGGTGGCTGCAAGGAGCCTGGGGGGGAGCTTGGTGCTCAGTAGCCACAAAGTCAATGGAGCTCGTTGTGTGAAGGGCAGCAGTGTTACTGCTGTCCTCAGGTGCTGGAAGAGGAAAGGTCAAACCTTTGGGATATGTAAATGCCAGAAATCACAATGAAATGAAATCACAAAAGTTACAGTTCAAAAAACTCACTCTGATGTCCTTCCAGCTGTTGCACTGACTTGTTTGACCTTGTTTGTTTAAGAACAAATTCCCTTGAAAAAGGAATATTGTAAAGGTAGAGGGGAAAGGGACACTGCTCCAGTTTGGAAAATCAACCAGTGGTCTTCAGCCAGGTCCCAGTGAATTATTCCACTACATCTTTGAAATACAAACACTGTTTTTTCCCCAGAGAATTCTGACACTTTTTAGTTATGAGGAACATTGCCAGAACTTGAGCTGCACTGGGACCAGGAGTACACAGCCCAGATCAGAGCCTGCTCTGCTGCATGCACCAGGAGCAAAGGACTCGACTGGCTCTTACCTTTGACACTCAGACGAGCTGTACTGGACACTGTGCCATATTTATTGCTTGCAGTACAGGTGAAACTGCCAGAATCTTCTGAAAATACCTCAGCAATGACGAGAGTACAAATCTCCTCTGCAAAGCATCAGAGCAGGGTTAGCACTTGAAGTAAACATGCAGTGAGCAAGCACACAGAACCCTGACTGCCCTGGGGCAGATTTCCTTAAGGACTTCCACCTTGCTGAGATTGTTTCTAGTTCCATCAGTGTTATCAGTTTTGGCAGCCTTTGTGTGTGCAGCAGCTGTCACCAGCATTGTCTGCAGCAGCTGGTACCCTCTGTGCTCCAGCATGCCCAATGAAAGCAAAGAACAGGTGTCAGCAGTGTGTGGAAAACATCAGAAAATGTTTTCCTAACACATGAAGTACAGACTTAAAGGAACTTAACATTTAATTTGGAAAAATATATAGTGTACTTCACACTCTCAGCTCACTAAAATATAGGGTTTTTTATCTCTGATGATTGAAAGATTAATTATAATTGACTGGGAACAATTCAAGTGGAGTCACTCTGGAATGGGGATGAAGATAAATCTCACACATCTAGGCTGTTTTCAAAAGTACAGTGCAGATTTGCAGATAGAGGGGATTGTGCTAACTGTGCTTCCACAAAGTTGTCTTTTGACTTCTTTGTGAAGATGACTAGGGCACCAAAAATAGGCTAGCACAATTGTACTGGGAGAAGCTATATTCCATCCAGAAAAGTCAGTCTGGGTTTATGGCATTCCTGTCTGACCAGTCTGGGCAGCAGTGCCAGCTAATAAATACCTGGCATGATGGGATTTGAAGTCTTTTGGTTTGGCTGAGTAGCTGGGAAGAGGAGGGACAGCAACACCTAAAGTGATTTTAAATGTGGGCTGATAAAATTTCCTCACCTACTCAGCCACTAGTTTTGTACAATTTTGCAATAGACTTTCCTAAAACCCTACAGGATAAATATTCCATGGGTACTTTTGCACTCTTAAACTTGATTGTTTCATGTCATCACCAAGGAAAACCCCATAGCAGCAAAGAGATTGGTTCCTATCAGCTATAGGGGAATAATAGTTTATTCTAGTAGTATGATAACAGAACTGGTTTAAGGCATTATAGTTGATCATGCTGGGATCTGCCAACCCCTGCATGCATGGAAGTCCAGATTCCTCCTGAATGAGCAGCAGGTGATGAGGCTGTGACAGCTGCACCCAACTGATTATCCCC
>JAYDZK010000271.1:1205948-1226908 GCA_034509185.1 Euphonia xanthogaster | reverse complement strand
AAACTGCTTCACATTACTCAGCAGTGATGCCACTGGCCAGTAACAGAACCTGGCAGGGCCTTCTGGCAGAAGCTCCATTTTTATGTTCCCCAATCTCAGGCAGAGGCAGTTTCTTTCGAGACTCTTTTTGGGGTAAAAACCTTCCAAATGGGGCAAGGAGAATACAGAAGTTTATATTCCATAAGAATGAATGCTCCTTTGATAATTTTCCATCTTGACAGGAGTGGCTTCATATTTTTAAAGGCAAAAAGCATAACGAGGAGAGTGAATCTGTCATGGAGAAACAGCCAAAGCCACAGGGCTCCTCTGCTCCAGCCCTGGGAAGAGCTCCCCATTCTGCCCTGATCCTTGGTGCCAGCAGTCCAGCCACGTTTCCAGGATCTGCTGATAGCAGGGGTGGAACACCTGATGTGCTCTCTCACTTACGCTGGCCGGGAGCACTGGGGATGGCTGACATGGCTGCACATCTGATGCAATGTTCCCTAACTGGTAAACTGGATAAAAATAGCTCAGCTCTACCTCATCTCCTGTACCTCAGGACCTCAGATGTACAGGGGACCCTCATACATTAATTTTGTTAATCTTTAGCTCATTTAAATCCTGAGGTAAAACTGGGTCTAAGCAAAGTGGAAATGTTCTCTGCAAAAGAGACTGAATTAATTCAAGTTACATGTTTGTGGGACAGTTTGCAGTTAAATGTGTGCCACTAGTAGCTATAGAACATGAGGAAAAGAAGAAATTATGTTAATTAAATAATGAAGTTTTAATATTTAATATTTTATGAGGTTAAACCACCACACCTATGTAATGAAAATTATGGACCTTTGATGATCCTCACCTGGTTCAGCCATGGATCGTGGTTCTAAAGGGAGGAAGAGCAGAATTATTAGATTGAATATAGTTATTTTTGCCAATATTTCTTTTTCCTTAAGCACTTAATATAAAGGTTGACCTTCTAAATAAGATGGAATACACTTTTTGATCCAATTTTCTGTTTAAGGGGAGGGGAAGACAGCCAGGCCTTTTACTCAGTGGTGTGTCAAAGGCACAATTGAACAATGTGAACACTTATGAACAGTTTGGGAACTTGGGAATAGGAAATAAATTCTCCAAGTAGCTGGCTGAGGTTTTTTGCAGTATTGACACGATTTTATTTTGTCTCAAAGACAATTTCTGAAACTCTGACCCACATGAAATCATGATGAACCATTGTTTCACTTCGGTTACTTTGGTGTGGTATTTAAGGAATTTCTGTTGAATTTTCACAATTTAGCATTTCAGTGACTTAGAGAAAATTGCAGATGTTCTGACTGCATTTGAAAATTAAAATTACAGTTGTAATAAGAAATTCACAGTGTTGCTGAGTTAGCAATTTTGTTGCTTGCCTGTATTTTATGAGACACAATATTTTCACACAAGAAACATACTTTTCTGTAATATCCTAAAATCTGGAGAGTCTTCTATCAGTGTTCCTTCTCTATACCATTCAACCTTTGGGGAAGGAGCTCCTTTCACCCGACATTCAAAAACAACAAGCTGCCCCTCAGAAGCTGAAATATCCTGTAACATCTATTAGAGAGAATGAATAGACA
Organism: Euphonia xanthogaster; assembly: GCA_034509185.1. Classification (NCBI taxonomy): domain Eukaryota; kingdom Metazoa; phylum Chordata; class Aves; order Passeriformes; family Fringillidae; genus Euphonia; species Euphonia xanthogaster. Next base: position 1,225,316 of record JAYDZK010000271.1, on the reverse strand, counting down.
GTCAGTAAATGTCTTAATGGTCTGGATGTAACACTGATTTCAGTAAGATTTAATAAAGCCACTTAAACCCTTGAATGGCTTAGGAAAAGCAATTTTTTTTTCTTTTTTCCCCCCTTTTTTATTTTTCTTTTTTTTTTTTTTTTTGAGAGCTCATTTTTAGTTTTCTCTCTTTACAGTTTTCTGACCTCTACTTTTCAAATATGTCATAGGAGAAATTACCTTTGTAAATACAGGAGCAGCAATTATAGGTCTTCCATCCAGTCCTTGCAAATAGTTCGTGGGGCTTTGAGCCTGTGGAGTGCAAAACATCACCAGATGATGTTTAGGTGTGCAGACATTATTTTTTCATATACAAGAGAAATGTGCTTTTGGAATGACATGAAAGAGATTTTGGTGGATGAAGTCCAAAGCAAGACACCTCATGCAATGAACAGGAATTCTGTTGTGGGCAGCTGCTGCTGATCTTCCTGGATGGGATAACAGCAGAAATATTATTACTTTATTGCCTCAGTTAATCATGGCAAGAAAAGCTTTAGCACAGTGCATTGTAACATCTTTTCTTCACACTTCAACAAGGCAAATATATGTTGTGTGCTTGGTTGTAGTCTCCTTTTAAAAATCCTTAACCTACAAAATAGTTCTTGATGTTAATAAGGAAATGTTAAGTCCAGTCACATGTGTGACTGCTACTGTAATTCTTCTCCTTTGCCAAACCCAAACCTTTCACAGAGGTGGGATATCAACCTGTTGATCCTGCTCAGTAAAACAGAATGGAATTGTTCTCCTCCTGGGAAGCTTTGTTATACAGGTTGAGTATTTAATATGGCTTTTCATTTTAGTGCAGTAGGAGTTGCCTCAGAGCAGCAGAATCAATGATTCAGTAGCTCAGGAAATAGCCAAATTTACACACAGAGGTACCTTATCAGCCAAGAAAATTGAAAAGTTGTGATTTTTGAAGTAACTATTCCCCTTTAGCATCTTCTTTCATAAATGGCAACTTGTTGCTTAGTTCTATTAGTTCTTGGTTCTAGTCTGATTGTAATCAAAAGTAAACTTGCATTAGTTCACCTGCTCAGCATCTGTTCATTGCTTACCACCCAATCCTGGGCTGAAAGCTTTGAAAAGGCACTGTGGAGTGAGAAACTCGAGAACTTGTCAGTTTTAGGTAAGTGTGGCTCCTCCTTCCTACCAGGACAGAATTCACAGCTGTGAATATGCTGTCAGTTTGCAACAAAAAGGACTCCCAGTGCACAGTGATTTCAGTTAGAACATGGTAATGTCAATTAGAACATGGTAATGTCAATTAGAACATGGAAATGTTAATTAGAACATGGTACTGTCAATTAGAACATGGTACTGTCAGTTAGAACATGGTAATGTCAATTAGAACATGGTACTGTTAATTAGAACATGGTAGTGTCAATTAGAACATGGAAATGTTAATTAGAACATGGTACTGTTAATTAGAACATGGTAATGTTAATTTCCTTTGATGTGGAAAGTAAAATGTTACGTGGCAAACAAGCTTGTTTACATATAAAGTAACCATAGCAGTGAAACGATTCCACTTAAAATAAATCTCATTGCAAGGAAAAGATTTCAAGCGAGCTCTGTATGGAGGGAGAGGAAACCCTGCTGGGCTGGAAAGTGGATGAGGCAGACAGCGATGGGAGGAGGTGACTCCGGCAGCCGGGTGCCCTTCCAGCCTCGGAGCTGCGGGAATGCCCTGGATCCGGGCGGGCTCTGAGCTGCGGGAATGCCCCTGGATCCCTGCAGCCCCCGGGAATGCCCCTGGATCCCTGCAGCCCCCGGGAATGCCCCTGGATCCCTGCAGCCCCCGGGAATGGCCCTGGATCCCTGCAGCCCCGGATTCCCGGTGCTGGCCGAGCCTCCTGCTCCCCCTGCTCTCCCTGCTCCCCCTGCTCTCCCTGCTCCCCCTGCTCTCCCTGCTCCTCCTCCTCCCCCTGCTCCTCCTCCTCCTCCTCCTCCCCCTGCTCCCCCTGCTCCCCTGCAGCCGGGGCAGGAAGGTGCCCTGCCCTCAGCCCCCGTCCCTTGGAGCCAGGGCCTTCCCTCCGTGGCCTGGATGGGTGCCAGGCTCAAAGCTGCTGTTCCACAGCAAAGCAGATGCTGGAAAATTTGGGTTTCTCAGTGACAAAGTGTAGAAGAAACACTTCATTAAGAGCTCACTTTTAGTCCTTGGAATGCACCGTGGTGCCCCCCCTTACCTGGTTAACTGGGGTTGGCACAGCCTGGACCTCAGCTGGGGGTGCCTTGGAGGTTTCTTGATGCTTGCTTGCAGTTCTGACAGCAGGAGATGCTGCATTCACAGAGGTGTTGGCTGGCTTTGGTTTGCTGTGAAATACCAACCAAGAACAACTTCTGTAACTCGAGGCTAGAGCTGTGTGTGTCCCTAAGTCACATCTGTCCCGTCACATCTGTCCCTAAGTCACATCTGTCCCAGTCACATCTGTCCCAGTCACGTCTGTCCCAGTCACATCTGTCCCAGTCCCATCTGTCCCAGTCCCATCTGTCCCAGTTACATGTCAGCCCAGTGCTGGGGCTGAGTTCCTCTCAGGCTGAGCTGATCTGTGCTCTGTAAAGCTGCATTTGGTGGCTCAGGCTGCTCCAAGATCTCAGCCTTGGTACAATCATGGCCTGGATTAACCCATCTGTGGCTGTTACCAGCTCAGGGCAGCATGAGAAAGCAATGCTGCTTCCACAGAGGACACTGCCAGTTTCCATTTGTGAAGAGCTGGGCCTCTAAGGTCATGCCAATATTGTAGTTTGCTTGGATACAGATTCAGTAATTAATTGCTGGAAAATAAAGGAGACATGCTTTCTGACCAACAAATCAGTTTTGCTGGTGTACAGATTGACACCTCTTCACTTTCTGGTGGTTTATATATGGAAATAAAAGAGCTGACCCTTTTTCATTTTATTGCCAGGTGAAATAATGCAGACAGTGCACAGCTGGTCTTTTATTCAGTTTGAGGCCCCCCCAGGAAAGCTAGCCTTCAAAACAGAGGATGCTTTACTCAGAGTGAAGGCACAACTGTTGTGATCACTGATTTCTCTCTTGAACTTTTTGTAGCACCTGTTCTCATATTAACTCCCTTTCAGGTGTTCAGATTGCTGTGATGACAGCTGGAAGCTGAGCAGAAATGAAGACATTACACCCAAACCTGGTCTTTCATAAGGTGATCGTTTGAGGACACCCTACTATGATGTCACAGCAGCATTCTGAGAAAAAAACTACCTCACAATTGGATGAGGTAAGGGATTTAGAGATCCATCAAGTGATCAGGATCATGGTTAACCCCACATTGACACCTAATGAGATGAATGTGGAAAAAAAAAGCCTGTGACATTTGGACAAGGCTGAGCTGGAATGGAAAACGTCACAATTCACCCCAAACTGATTAGCAGTACATCCCAAGTCTGAGACTTTCTTAACCTTAAGTTTCATAAAGCCCCTAACATTTATCAAAGTCCATGAACCAATTCCACCTGGAGTGCTTTATGACCTTGAAGTTTAAATTGCATCCATCAGGATTTGCTGTCAGCCTGAGGTCTTCAGTCAAATACACTGCAAATGTCTTCTCTTTGCATTTTAAAAACTGGCATTTGTAATGAGTGTAATTCTCCTTAGTAATGGAAAAAACCAAGAGGGTGCATAAATCTGATTAGGGCCTCTTTTATCAAGGACTGGTTGCTTTTGATGTTGAATCTGTGCATACCAAGGAGTTCAAAATAAAAGACTGATTATTTTAGTTTGCAACCAGTCTGACTCCCTTTCTAGTTAATAGAAGGAGTTTGATTCTGAAATATTTTTCACAGCATTGGATCAGGTTTTAAATCATCAGGGGATGGATTTCATTTAGGAAAAATAAAGAAATTAATAAATAAATATTTCCCAGATTTTAAATTACATCTGACATATTTTCTTTTTATAATTAAGTAGTCTTTTATAACTTCATTTCAGTTCACTCTAGTGCATGTCTATTAATTTCTTCATCTTAAATCTAAATCATCAATCTACCTTTATTCTGCCAAAAACCTTGTATATTTTCATGTGAGAAACTGTACTACATTCTTTGTCCAAGACAGACACTTAAATCAGCATTTAAGCTGGATCTAGTAAAATGGCTTTTTAAAATAAATTAATTTTTTAGTAAATTATTTTTAGAATTTCAATATTAATGGTAATACCCTTCCTTTTATATTAATATTTAATACTAAAAATTCAATTCTTAATCCAAAGTTGAGGACACAAAAGCAAACTAATGTTTGTTCCATACTATTTGTAAAGCAAACATGTGCACAAACAAAATCCAACCCAACCAATCCAAATGAATTCTAAGCAGAATGATAATGTCTTGGAAGCTGCAAACTGAAATGTCTGCACTTGTGGGTTTTCTAACTGTAAGAAATATGGGAGCTGCAATTGATTTTAAACTTACTGATCCATTTCGTCCTTGATGATTTCACCTTCAGAGTCAGAAGAGGAGATGCCTGTGAAAAAATTCAAAAAGATCCTTTAGCAGGGGGGTTTTGAGTTTCTCTCTGGGTGATACAAACCTCCATTCAACTTTCCTGCAGACCACTCCAGGGGTGGGAATTACAAAGCTGTGCCCAGACCAAAGGTCCCGTTGCAGGAGAAGGGAACAGGTCCCACACTGTGCAAGGTGCAGAACTGCTGCTGGGAGAAGGCAGATTTGGGAGGAGCCGCAGCTGGAGTAAGGAGAGGAATCTCCAAGAGGGAATGAATACCTGGGTGCTCCTTGGGCTCTTTTTCAAGTGCCACTATGGTTTAGTCCACATTTGCTGTGAATTGAGTAGGAGCTTTCTTCTCTCAGACACCTGATGCTATCAGATTAAAAGGAAAAAGAGAGACCTGGAACTGCAGCTGTTGTTGTCCAGCTGGTGCCTTGTGCCACCATTGAAGGAGATGCTTGCTCTGTTTGCTGACTGCTGTCAGTTACTGAGACATTTTGCACTTCTGGTTCTGCCTTCACTGTGTTGGCATTTGCATTTTCTCTGCAGCTCCTGCCAGTGAGCATCTCCATCAGCCATGGCTCCCATCCAGCACCCACTGAGCTGGGGAAAGCAGACCTTGGCCCCTGCCTTGGGAGCTTGTAAATCCCTGCCCAGCACAGACATCTCCCATTGATGTCAGGGGCAGTGCAGATGCTGCAAAGGGATTTGTCCTTTCACTGTCAAGTTAGAGTTGTGGAAGGAGAATAACAGCAGAGTGAAATTCATCTTTTGGGCACTGCTTTAATTTATGAATGGCCCCACTGTGCTCAGGGATGGTGCTCACAGTATGCTTCTCTGAGAGAAAAAGAAAAAACTCCTATGTGTTTATTTTAAGTTGATAGTCATGCTAGCACAGTAATGGATTCCATCTCAAATCTTACCCAAGAAAGTGTAAAAAAGAAATATAATAAATAGACCACTCCTAGGCCTACTAGGTACAGTAAAAGCATAATGAGAAAGAAAGGATGCCTGAACCTGCAAAGATATATTCTGTTTGATTTACAGCATCTACTGGGCAAGGAGAATATAAAATTGATGGCATATTTATTTTGGTTGCAAGGTCCCAAGAAAGAGTTAAGAGGAAGCTGTCCTACATTCAGTTTGCAATAAGGACTGTAGGGAAAAGGGATTAATAAGAATTAGACACAAAAGTTTCATTTCTTACACTTCTGTAGAGTTCCAGAGACAAAAAATACGAGGTAGTTTCAGAATCTGGGTATTTTCAGACTTGGATCTTGCAGTGAGATATATAAAACCTCTGGGAAGTAACACAATGAAATGGAAGGGCTCATCCCTTGTCTGAAGAGTGTCTTACAGGGAAATAATAATGGAATTAGGAACCATGGAAGGTGTTGACTCCTGCTGTGTTTTTTTAATGACAAAACAATGACAGTTAGCAAACAATACATAATTGTGTCAATCCTGTGACCAATTTCAACCATCAGTTTCTGCAGCAGCTGCAGGATTACCTTCTATGTAAATCTCTGCAGAGGTGGAGTCTGTTCCATAGATGTTGGAAGCAAAGCACGAGTAGCGCCCCGTGTCCTCCTCAAAAGCCTCCACAATGATCAGGGAGTGTCGGTCACCTGCCTGGATAATTTGGATGTCTGGTGAGTTTTCAAGCTCCTTCCCCTCACAGTACCACCTGCAAGGCAAAAAGAAATTGTTTTTCCATGCAAACAAGCTGATGACTAGGATGATAATGTTTGAAGTCTTTCTGATGGTAAAATTGGTAGGTTTAGCCTGAAGGTTCTGACAGAGTACTGCAGGTAAGTATTGAATCAACAGTCATAGGAATAAAATATGGATGATTTTCGTAATATTCAATAAAGAGTAAAAGAGCTCTGAATTTGGAACACTGTCAATCCAGCTCTGAATTTCTCTTGAGGTTCAATCAGACCTGTGTAGTGGCTTAATGTGCAGCAAAAATCACCCAAATCTCAGTTAACAAATATCCCTCAAACCTGTGTTTCTTAAGTTCCTGCTAATTCAGAATGTGACTGAAATTTGTCTTTGTTTTGTCATACATTTAGCACAATCTGCTTTTTAGAAAAGATGGCAGAAGTGTATCACAAGGCAAGAGAGCTGATCTGTTACAATAGGGGAACTTCCACACAGAAACAGCCAGGGACACAGCTGCACCTCAAGTGCTTTCCTGCACCATGGTGCTGTGCTCCTCTTTAAACACTGCTACAAATCCAAGAATCTGTTGGGCCCTCTAGAGCTTTCACACTCCCATCTCAGGCATTCCGAAGTCCCTCAGTGCTCAGAAGGGTTGTTTCAGTGGAAATGCAGGAATCCACACAAAAGAGCTCTCCAGGACGTGTCCCTGGCAGTAACCAGCAGCTCCCTCTGAGCTGGAGGAGGGAGAGCAGGACTGATGGATGCTGCTTACAGGAACAGCAGCACACAAAGCAGCTGGGTCTGCAGAAACAGATTCAGAGTAAATCTAGGCTTCATAAAGAAGATGTAGTGCTGTGTATCAAGATCCAGAGTTCAGTGTTTGAGATAATACTCAGAAATTCCTGTAATTATAGACAACTAGCTAAAATTAAAAAGCCAAACTGAAGTGCACTCATCTTCACTGTAACTTTCCTCATGAAGATTGATAGGTGGATGGATAGATAGATAAAAATGCCACTAAAGTATTGGTATTTTCTTACTGTGACTTCCTTCATTACATGTGATTAGCTGCTGCATCTTCTGCATGTGAGGCTGGGAGCTGTCATAGGGGCAGTATTTTTTATTCAATTGACTTAAAAAATTAGTAATCATTTCATCCATCTTTTATGGTAACTTTGTAAAAGAAACTGTCAACATTTGACTGGTACTACAGAAAATAAGATTTTTGTGGAAAGGATAAGGAAAGGTTTTTAAGTAAGAAGTTGTAATAATTATCTCCTGTCTTACACTATAAAGCACTACAATACACTTCCAGCTCAAATATTTTAGAAAAACATGAATAAATACATTTGTTTGACCCCTCAATAGCAAAACTTTTTAACAAGTTTGTGGTACAAATTAAGCATGAAGAAAATCTCAAATTAATATATTGAAAAGAATCTCTAAGCAGTCCATACCAGCAGAAACCCAGAATATAACAGAAGTATAACACAGAACTGAGGAAGGAGCCTCAGGGGGTCTCTGAGGTGTGGGGAACACAGATCTAGCACTTCAATGCTGATTCTGTGGCTGAGCAGAGGAGCAGGCCCTGTTTGTGCCCACGAGTCTGAGCCATCCACGATGGCTTTCTCACAGCACACAGGGAATTCCTGCATTCCATCCACACCAGAGCTCCCTGAGCTGCCTTCTGCCCAGGGACGCTTCCTAGGACTGCCCTTGCCTCCAGGCAGCTTTCAGCAGCCATTCATGCTGCTTCCCAAAGCTCAGGGGAGCTTGTTGGAGCTGCAGGCAGCCTTCTGGCCCCCAAGCAAAGCATGGAGCCCCTCTGGAGGCTGCAGAGCCAGCTGTGCTCCCACAGAAGGGAGCGGTAACAGCAGCACAAATCCAAGGATGCCAGGGGAGCTGGCACATGTGGAAGGAGGAGGAAGGAGCCCTTGGGTGCTGTGGCTCAGATTACAGACCCACCTAAGCCAGCAAGCTCTCCTGACAGCAGCCCAGAGTGGCACTGAGGGAGGGGGCCAGAGCAAAATGAGCTATGCATGAGTGTATGCTCTGTACATGAGTGTATGTACATGAGTGTATGTACATGAGTGTGTATTCTATACATGTGTACACTATATACATGATTGTATATTCTGTACATGTGGGTATATTCTATACATGAGTGTATGTACATGAGTGTATACTCTATACATGTGTGTATACTCTGTACATGAGTGTGTACTCTGTACATGATTGTATATTCTGTACATGTGGGAATACTCTGTACATGAGTGTATGCACATGAGGGTATATTCTGTACATGAGTGTATATTCTATACATGTGTATATTCTATATGTGTGTGTATATTCTATACATGTGTGTATACTCTGTACATGTGGGTATATTCTATACGTGTGTATATTCTATATGTGAGTGTATATTCTATATATGTGTACACTATATACATGATTGTATATTCTGTACATGTGTGTATATTCTATACATGAGTGTATACTCTGTACATGTGTATATATTCTATACATGTGTATACTCTATACATGTGTATATATTCTATACATTTGTGTATATTCTATATGTGTGTGTATATTCTATACATGTGTGTACATTCACTCATTGCCCTGGAGTGTGTAACCAGTCTCTTTAACTCCTTCCCCAAGGTGTGAAGCAGCACTTAAAAATAGTTCTAAAAATGTGAAAATACTGGTCTTAAAATCATAATTTATGAACTACCCCTCCCTGTAAGGACTTCATGGTCACAGTACCATTATCATTATTTCCCAATAGATTAGACTGTATGGTTCCTTGCTAACATTTCTTTTGAGAATACTAATCTTTATTTCTGTTATCCTTATTTTGAAACTACTGGTTTGCATTTCCATTCAAAATACATTTCCTTTAAAAATAATTATCTTTCTACCTTCTGATCAACGTTTAGTGGTCATACTCTGTCACAGTCCTGTCAGATACTCTAAAACAAAAGTCTTCAAACAGAAGGAACACCTACATCTATTTTAAACTTTGCCCATAATGGCTTGCCCAAATCTGGATTTTTTACCACTAATACTTGGATACAAAGAGCTTTTTTTTTTTGACTGGTTCCCCAGAAGTGAGTATCACATTTTCTTTCTGTTCAGTGCTGTCCTCACACAGTGCAGGTACAGACACCAGAGTTTGTAGCTGACATCCAGAACACAAAGCTCCCATGCCTGGGACAGATGAACAACTCTGCCAGGAGCAAGCAGAGGAAACGTTTGCAGCCCCAAGGGAGAGCTATGCTCATGTGTGTTACAGGCTGATTGAAAATATCCTGTGACAATTATTAGTGCCTTTTCAAGCCCCAGACTTGGGAATTACATAGGATTCCTGTGATACTGAAGGCAGAATTGTTTAAAATTCTGTTTACATGGTGGTTCATCCTGCTGTTGTTCTTGGGAGCTGCAGTGGGTGATCACTGAAAATGGTCACATTATCAGGAGAGAAGGTTCATGCAGTTGGGTGACTACAGGCACAAATTTGGTATATGAATGTACAAGCTGCCTTTTAGGTGTGTAATTCCTGTAGGCAACTGTGTACTTTGGGACATGAGTCATGGCACTTACTCATGTCTTTTTATATTCCTACCCCATGCCTCTGCCTTATATTGTAGCCTTGTTTGAGTGTGTGAGCCTTGGCAGATATCAGGAAGCATTCAGGAGAATACCCATGCTCTAGAATTTGATTTCATTTCCAGCAGCATCTTTTCAGAACATTAAAATAACTTGCAGAGTACAGTGATATTATATTTTTGTGTCCATTTAAATGTTTCCTTACTGAAGTGGCACACTGGGCAAAACACATTACACAAAATGCTGGGATGTAATTGCCATTAAGGTAGAGCTCACTGTGTTACTGATCAGCTTTTCCAATTAACCTGTTGTGTTTATGCAGAATTAAGTCTGTATCATACTTTTGTGAGGCACAATTTAATTTTCCTATAAGCAAATTTTAAAACACAAGCTAATTTTTATACTTCTTTTATTACTATACAAGTATTATAGACTCAAACAATGAAGCAGGACTGAGTTAATTGGGTTTTTTGCATTTATTTTTTTCCTTTGGTTAGTCCCAAATTTGCAGCATCAGTAATTTAAAACTTCAGGAATAAACTCCAGTTTCAAACCTGTGTTTAGTTCTCTATGCAGTGTGTTCTGTAGTGACTCTTTTCACCATAATGTTCAAGTATTTTGAGATTCAGTTGGAAGAAGGAGCAAGTTGTGTGAGTGTTGCCTGGTTGTAATGCTTATAAATCAAAACCAGTGGTGTCCTGTGAAGTTAAGCTTCCTGAAAAACTTTGGTGTGGTGCATCTACTCCTTGGTTTTGTACTTACCATGAAAACATGGTAGCAATGAAATGTCAGCTCCAGGCAGCTCTGCCTCTGAGCTACGTGCCATGGCTGAAGCAGCAGTGCTCTGCCACTGACATTTCATTCCTGCCATGGATTGCAGAGAGCTTCCTCATGCAGGGAGGCTCACATCCAGCACAGGCACTGCCATCCCCTGTGCCAAGTTCATCCCAGATCTTAATCCATTGACTCGGCTGGAGCTGAATGTAAGAGAAGTTTGGCTGTAGACTGAGCACTAGAGCAGAGAAATGCTTTCATTTGGCAGCCAGGAAGAAAAATCTTAAACTTGCAGGGTTTCAGTTTCTAAAACCTGTGATTAGTTGCAGGTCTGGTCTCCTCAAACAAAGCAGCATAAAATGCAGCTTTTAGGCTTTGTGTGCCTGTGTTAAAGAATGTTTTCATGGAAACCTTATGACATCCAGCCTGTTTTTAGAACATTAAATCCTCATGACACTTCCAGCATAGCTGTGCATGCCAAACCATGCAATGTGATTCATCAGTAAAATTAACCTAAGAGTGATGTGCCAAACACTTTGGAAAAATGCAGACACCTCTGAACCTGAGGGAGAAAGGAGTGCTCTCCTCACAGAGGGGAGTAAATGTCACACCTGCCATTACTCATAGAGCAGCAGAGCTGTGGAAGGGAGCAGCAGAAGGAGGTCATCAGACACTCTGGAGATGCAGCCTGCATTTCTCTCAAAGGCTTGTTTGTGTCCCCCAGTGCAGTCAGAGCAAAGCAATCAGCAGGAATTGCAGCAGTGCTCTTCAATTGCCAGCTGAGGTTTGAGCTAGCTGGAGGCACACATCCTCTGCTATCAGTCTTCAGCTGATGGCACTGAAAAATGAGTCACTTCTCACACAAATTTCTAGATAGCTTGGCCAAATGAGCTTCCTCTGAATTGTGGGCTTGCTCCATTAAGGCTGAGTTACCTCTAAAAACATTTGGGCAGGTCTTTCTGAACTCAGCCAAGAGGACTTTGCTTTCCATGTCCTGGTGTTTCAGATCAGTTCCCCATTTCTTCCCCTGCTCCACCATCCAGTTTTCTTTCCCTCAGTGAGCCTTTGTGCTGGATAGTTATGTACCACACCTGTAATGCTTTATCACTGCCATGGTTTGGTAATTTGATAAATAATCAAAATGGTATTTTGAGCCTGATCCATCACAAATGTCATTTACATCTTTTACATCAATTTGGTTTAGTACTATCTTGCTTTCAAACATGGTATCTGCCCTTCATATTTTCCAGCCCTTTCTATCCCTGTGATCAGCTTCTTTCTAAATATCCTGTCTCTAATGTCTCTCTTGTAATCCCCATTACATCAGTCTAAGCATCAGACTGCTCCTGGTGTTGACTGATTAACTGCATTGCAGAGCTTGCTGGATCCTGTTCTTGTTTCAGTGCTCTGGGTTCCCACAGTATGACTTCCACTTTGTAACTGTATCTAATATGTGCATTTTAAGGCACTTGGGATCCCTTTTTGTGGTTAAGAAGTCCATCTCAAGTCAATGGTCATTAAGCTTTCTTTCATCAGTTGCTACCTTGCCAGTTGGTCCTTTCCTGGGACTGCTGATTGTTTTATTTCTTTTACCTGTCTATCAGAATCCTTCTGTCCTTGCCCAGCTCACAGACACTGAACTCACAGAATCCTTCTGTCCTTGCCCAGCTCACAGACACTGAACTCACTGACCATAAACCTTGGAAAACTCTTTCCCTCCCAGCAAGACATTTAGCAATTCTGAGCACAGCTCTGCTCACAGTCCCACAGCCATGGCCAGCAAGATGCCTCCTCCACTCTTTCAGAAGCTCTGCACAGCACACCAAAGAGAAGGGCTATTTTGAGGGGGAAAATGCTGCATTCTTCTGCTCCCCATGATTAATGGTGCACAAACCCCAAAGTACATTCTGGTTTCTGGTTTCCTTGTGCTGTAGCAGTGACTAACAAGGCCACCATACATGGAAGTGTGTGAATATTTATCACTCAGTCAAGTGACAATTTTTGCACCCTCTCTTAGTGTTACTTCTGCACAGTGGTGGAGGTGAGAGAATCTTGGATGAACATGACAAAGTTTTGTTAGTAAATAATTATGGTCAGGAAACTCTTCAAGGAGCTAACATTCCCAGCTTCCTCCTTACTACAGCACGTGCATACACACACAAACACAAGGGAGAGTTCAGAGCTCCCCCCCTTGTGACTTATCTTTGGTTTTTTAGTTAAAATTGTGAAACTGAAAGCTGAGCCTGATCTTTTTCTTGAGCTGTAACTGCTTGGGACTAACTTTCCCCAGGGGACTTCTTTCTCCCTGTCCCTAATTTCCTATATCTGACGGATATTCAGGTGCAGTGGCTCCTGTACTGAATGGCATTCACATAAGTAGCTTATTTAATTAATCAAAATTAACAAAATCAAATGTTGAAATAGACATTTCAGCTAAAAAGCTTTGGTTTTGTTGGGGCAAATAGACCCAAGTTGCAAAGATATCCATCGTGCATTTCTGGGGAACCAAGTGGTTCCTGAATTGGGTGTGCAGGCATTCTGCCAGCCTGGATCTCTGTGGGATGAGCTCCTGGGCTCTCCAATCTGCCCTTGTGAGCCTTCAGTGGCTTCGTAGTGTCACCTTCTAATTCTGGTGGCTGTTAAACACCTAGACCTGGATGACATGAGCACCTTGTCACTTTTATGCATGTCAGCAGCACAGACATGGCTGCTGTATAAGGACAGGGTTGTGGCCTTGTGGAGAAACACCTGAATTGACCATTGTGTGATGGAGCCCAGTCTGGGAAAAGCAATTCAGTGTTCACCTGCTCTGAGTATGAAGAAAGCCAGACTGAGCTTGTGTACAGGTTCAGATCCATAAGACAAGATGACTTCACTTGTTATCTTTGCATTGTAAGCTATGAATGATAAAAGGGGGAAGAGTAATTTCTGACTTCCAGGGATCCTACTGACATTTTTATTATCAAAATGATTTATCAAGGCAAGTGCCTGGAGAAATAAGCAAAAGAAGTGTTCAGAATCTTGCTTTATAAGCAGAGAGTGTTTCTAATATCTAGGGGATGATGATGTTTCCTGTTTGCTTTCTGTTAAAAAACCCTTCAGTTTCTGGCACTGTTTTCTCTTTTAGTCAGACACCTCTATGAGTTTATGGGCTGAACACAATACAACATTTGTCATGGCTCCACCAGGGGAATGCCTCAAAACTGTTAATCAGAGCAGTGAGTTTAGGCTGAAACATAGTAGAAATAACATTCTTCCCAAACAAGCTATTTCCCACTTGCACACACCTAGCATTACAGAAATACAAAATGACAAGTGCAGAATATGTTTACCTGACTTCAGGTGCTGGGATTCCTACCACAATGCAGTCCAATTGCACTTTGGATCCTTCAGGAACTTCCCTGCTCTTCAGTTTCTGAGTAAAGCGTGGTGCCTGTCCAAGGGGCTCATCAGAATATACAGATGCAGATTCTGACTCTGTTTTCAGCTCTGCACTTGTTAATTGACTGATGGATTCCAGGTTTGCTGCCTGTTGATCATCTGTTCGTTCAAAAGTTTTCTCTGCTTTGTTTTCCAGGTCTTGAGGTGCTGGAATGGAAAGCCTTTCTCTGTTTTCTGATGTGAGAGACAGGTTAGAGCTGCCTTTCTGAGCAGACTTGTTCTTAGAATCCATTTTGCTCTTGTAGTTTTTGCACGTTCGGGGTCGTATTCTTTCAGAGTTGTGAGCTTTGAAAAGTGACGAGAGCTCCTCAATGAAATCTGCTGCCTTGTTCAGGAATTCCTTTTTGGATTCTGATTCAGAGGGGAGGTGGTGTTTCTTTAGATCTTGAGAGCTCCCTTTGGACCCCTTTGTATTTCTGACATGCTCCTGACAGAAGGTGGGGTGCAGGCCATTGTCTGCTGTTTTCAGAGCTGTGGGCTGGGCCATTTGTTTGTGTTTTCCCGTGTGGTTCAGCTGCTCTGGGGGGCGCTGTGAATGTGCCTGAAGCTCATCCTGCTTCGTTTCCAGGGGGTTCTGATCAATAGCTTGTCTTGCCAGGTTTACACTTTCATTGAGCTCTTCTTGGCTCAAAAAGGCAGAGAGATCTGGGAGGTCATCTTGGGCAGCCACCTCATCTGCATCACCAGAAGCATTGCCATAGTGGAAATTATGAGAAACTGGCTCTGATCTGCTTCTTTCACTCTTCCCTTGGTGCTTAGTTTCTGCTAAATAACTCTCTCTCAGGAGCTGAGATATTGAAGTTGAGGTTTCTAAACTGTCGTCTTGCATGCTGCCAACAAAAAGCACAAACAGGACCATGCCTTATCAATAGCAATGATTTTGGCTGGACACAATGACAGGCCTCTGAAAAGCAGAGCACAACATTTGTAAACTGCCTCTGTGTGCTGAATACTTGGAGGTACTTGTAGCACTTGAGGCATGAGGATGGCCTTGGGTTAAAGGCCAGTTCTGCACAGACCCTGCTGCCTTCAGCCAGTGAAGTTCATCTTCCATCACTTTCTACTGTCAGTGGCCTCACACAAAGTAACTGAGAGTGTGGTGTTTTCTACTCTGCTCAAGGCAAAACTTCAACTACAGAGCTATCAACTGAGTTTCAATGGCAAATTTTCATCATTGCTGACGTGTGGTTCTTAGCTAAGAGACAATCTCACCAGATTCGATTGGATATTTCAGGGACTGAAAGTTGTTGAGAATAACAGTACTTAAAAGTGGAGTAAATTTAGCTTGAAAAGCATTGAAGTAGTGAGTAAATGAACCCTCAAAATCATAAGAGGGATGTGAGGAGGAAGGAAAAAGAACTAAAATATTCTATAATGACAATTTTTCATGCATTATAGGAAGCTATAATGGTGCTAAATGTTCCACAGCTTCTTAAATCCAGCATTATTTCTAATAAGCTATTTAAAGGAAGTAGAGAACTGTGTCATTATTTATTGAAAGTAAGTAGAGAACTGTGTCATTATTTGATGCAAACATAATTTTGTACTACAGGGCTTTCAGAATCATGTTCTTAGGTCATCCTGATTCTTAAAAGCTGTGATGAGAGCATCAGGAAGCCCTTACTCCACCTGCATGCCTGCTGAGCAAAGCTAAACATCCCTTTTTGAGCACGTGTAGCTGTGTGGGGCTCTCCCTTTTGCTCACATGAGAGCCAGGATGAGAGCAGAGGGGTTCAGACACCCTGACAGCACCCTCCTCCTCTTCTGGTGCCCTAAACAGGAAGACAAATGAGTGCTCTTCACCCCACTCAGAGCTGATTCCTCCCAGGGACTGAAACAAGTGCATGGCTGTTCCCTGGGTCTGTCTCAGACTGTGCTCAAATCTCCCTCCTGCTGAATCCATGGTGTGGTGAATCTTGCTGCAGGTTTCAGGTGTTCCTACCCCAAGCTCTCTGGTTTGTCACCCTGCAGGAGGTTCTGTTCTTGTCATCAAGAGAAGGGAACATCCATGCCCAGCATTGGCCATCTCCATTCACAGCCTCGTGTAACAGCTGAAGTTATCACGGAAGGAAAAGTTAAAAAGGGATTTCTGCTGTGAAAGGCTTTGGGCTTTCCTAGTGGGACAGCTCTCCCTGGAAAAGGGATGCTTAAGGACAAGTGAAGTGGCAATGTCTCACACTGCTGCAGTATTTCTTCCTGGAATGTGAGTGCCAGCCCTTATTCTTTATTTACACAAAGGAAGGTTTCCATTTAAACTATTCTTCTTCAATGAATGAACACACAGCTATCATAATCTGGTGTGCATTTTGAGGCCTTAATCCCTCTGCTTTAGGCTGGTTTCTTAGTACTGAAATCCTCTTCTTTATGTAAATATTGGGCATTTTATATTTATTGATTTTGCTTTTTTTCCCCCTAATATTAAATAAAGAAAATCACTAAGACTACAGAGGCACCCAATCAAAATATTGCTAAGTTTGTGCCTGTGCAATGAACAAGAAATGAAGTGCCATATATAAATTGCAGGCTTTTAGGCACAGCATGGAGTCCCTGCACTGAGCCAGCCTCTGTGATACCTGCTGAACACCTGGCATTCAATGATCTGGTGCAGTGTTTCAGTGGAGCTGTGGCACATACAGAACACTGATTTGGGAAGCCCACACGAGATAATATCATGAGCTGTTCCATGACTGGACAGAGTTCATAATTTAACCTCTTAAGAGTACAAAGAGTTCTCCATGAGGCTTAAAGTTCCTGCTCAGTGGAAACTGCTTTTGCTTGCTCAGCTTTCACTTCTTGGGCAGCTGTGCCCCCTCAGTGCAGCTGAACGTGTGTCAGGGGCTCTCCTTGCTTGTTTATGTGCTGATCACAGACTATGTGCTGTAAAGGTCACTGCTAAAGCTTCAGTTTCAGCTCCCAAGAGTTTAAATGCATCCTCACACAGGGAGTTTACAGCCTGCAGGACAGACCTGTCCCATGAATGAACTGCAGCCTAGAACCTCTGCAAGTGGGGCTCTGGCTGCATCAGAACACCCAGCTCTTTGCAGGACCCAGTGGGGGCTGCGTTTTACAGGGCTGGAGAAGTGTGTGTTTCACAAGCTGGCAAAATTTAACTGCTGCATCTCTTGGCCACTCTTTCTGCAGCATCTCAGAATGGCACATCTGCATCTCAGTGTCTGTGAAGGTCATCAGAGCTGAAAAAAGATGATGCAGATCTTTAGAGCACACTGGATGCCCTGAGCAGGGAAGGAAGATTGTGACCAAAACCTGAAGTCAAATGAACTTGAAGAACTCCTTTGGTGGTTTTGTCTAAAGAGCATATGAAAATTGTCTGACTGACAGTACTCAGGGTCTCATTTGCCTCTGTTGCACACACACGAGTGCTATCTCATGGTGCTGTGTCTGTTTCAACAGAGGTTGTTAATCCCAGCGTGGCTTTTCTGCAGGAAACCATAGTAGAGCAACTGTGTGCTCAGTATGGTTATTTGAGACTTCATTCTGGGGGTATTTGGCACTTTGTTCTTGCATGTCTTCTATTCATCTTTTGATGAATCAAAAGCATTGAAACATGAAAGAAATAATTGCTGCTAATTTGCTTCAGGAGTGTTACTGCAACATAAGGAGCTACTCTCAAAGATGTGTTTAGATGTATTTAGGCAAAATGCTTTTATAATTCTGGCTTGAAAAACCCCAGTGAGGAAGCCACTGTCTGATAGCAAAGGGAGGAAAACAAACAATTCCCCAGCAAAGGACCTGCAACAACTTCCTTCCTTCTGCCCATTGGAGCAGAAGAGGCAGGAGGGAGCAGAGTTCTCCTGGAGTTGGGAAGCAAGATATTAAGGAGAATGAATCTGATGCCAAATTCTTAATGCTTAGAGGGCCACCACTTTTCTTTAGAGCTCACCCAGGGTCAGAATTTTATATCTAACTCTTCTCTATTTTCAGCTTGTGTAGAAGATGACTTTTTATTCTATTTTTAGTCATGAAGTCGTTGGGTTCTAGTCAAATGTAGCACTTTGAGGCAGTGCTTGTCTACTGAAGTTTTAAAATATTTGGAGTTCTTTTATATTTTTAATTTAATGGAAAATGTTAAGTTTCAGCAAGTGTTGCTGTGAGGCAACGGGGCAATCCCTTTATGGTTATTAATTCTGGCTTGCTTATGCCTTGAGAGCTGTCCAGTTTGTTGTGGGTTTTTTCTAATTGTAATTGCAGATGTCTCTGCTGAGCAGGTGAGTGCAGATCACTGTGTTGAGCTGGCAGGAAGAAGGACAAACCAGCAAAACCACAGTAGGCAGCAATCTGTGGTGGCAATGACAGCACCAATGGTTTTGCTGACTGGAAAGTGCCATAATGAACCTGTTTCAAGGGCAGGAATTGCATTGCTGGTTACAAGTAATGTCTCTAAACTGGTCCTGTTTAGGGGGAAATGGGGTGGGTGCCCCCAGCAGCCTGCAGCTCTCTGCTCCTGATGGGCTCATCAGCTCCAGCACCAAACCACAGCACGAGGGCATCCTTGGCTTTCCTGGGCACCAAGTGCAGTGACCTTGGGCTCCTGCTGTCCTGAAAGGCACCAGAGGATGCCATGAACAAAAGTGATTCCATGAATTTCTTCCCTCTGCTAATTCAGTTTCCATTAGGCAACTCATTGAACAAGCTCTGAGTTTCCAGGAGCCTCTGCTTATGGCAATGTTCTCTTATTAGCCAAGGGATCTTTAGGATTAAATATTCACAAAGGTAGAATAAGTTTCCCCAGTTTGTTTTGGCAGTGGCTTGACCTGAAAATCTTTCCATGGAAGGGAGGAAATGTGTACCACAGGGCTCTTGCACAGTGTGACACCAGCCACTTTCATTGCTTCTTGTCTGAGTTTTCTTAGACTCACTCCTGAGTCACCACTGAAAGAACCTGGGTTTTTCCTACAGAAAGAGCACTAGTGAAATCTCAGCAAGCCTAAGGGAATCCCAGGTATATCTGATACACCTCCATCTTATTTGGTCAGACATTAGAACAGCTTCTAATGCTTGATGCCCTAAAGATAATTTTTCAAACTCTCCTTCTCTGTATCAGAATAAACAGGTTATTAAAAAAAAAAAAACCAAAACAAACATCTTCTTTGGCTTTCAAAAGTTAAAGGGAGACATTTCAGTTGGTACAAGTTGTTCCTGTCTTAGCCTTTCAAGCTCCCATTCCTTCTGTTGGGAGTGCTGTTGTGTGAAACCCCAGCAGCAGAGCAGCAAGCACACAGACTGCTGCTGCTCCTGCTGCTGCTGCTCTGCAGAGAGGCACCTCTGTGCCTTTACAAGCAGCACTCTGACTGCCCAGCACCTCAGTGTGGAAAGGGGAAAATGTAGCAAATATTAGAGCCTCTATCTACTTCGTGATTAATTTAA
>JAYDZK010000271.1:1182023-1197745 GCA_034509185.1 Euphonia xanthogaster | reverse complement strand
GTGTGAGCTCTGCTCAGCAATGCCCAAAACATCCCTGTGCTACCAACACTGCTTCCAGCACAAATCCACAGCACAGCTACTGTGGAAAAAGCCTTAACTCTACCCCAGCAAAAACCAGCACGAATTCCATTGTCAGAATACCTTGGAGCAAGAGTTTGTGGTGAAGCTAGGGAAGGGTTGTGTAGTGAAGCCAGCCCTTCTTTTGGACACAGGCGAGGCATTTTATAGGTTGGGTGGTGTATGATGTAGGTTTATATTTGGAATAGAGATCTAAGATATTCTTTACAGCATCTGCAACAGTAGATGGGACCCATACAGTGCTGCAGGAGCTGCCTGTTCCCCGTGCTGCTCTGGTTTGGCCAGTGTCTGTAGATGTTTAGGCTACAAAGTCTGCAGCCTGGAAATGAAGTCTGATGTGTCTGGTAATAATTGTTAATCTGTGGGGAGTTCTGCTGAGGTGCAATTATTTACCATGGAGTCTTGTTGTTGGTGTGCTGTTTGCAAAATGCTGTTGGTGCATGATAAGCAAAATTATTCAAGCTGATCAAAAAAAAGCAAAAAATTTCCACTTCAAGACAGAGTTTAAGATGCTAGAACTGCAAAATCATTGAATAATCTGAGCAGTAAATAAGCTTAGGGTTATGTAGAAAGTACAGCATTGAGAAGCCACAAAAAGTTATCAGCCTTTACTGTGGCAGACAGACCATTGTAATAGCAGATGGTACAGGGCCAAAAATTCCAGGAACCACAAAAAGTTGGAGTCTACACAGTGAATGTGCCAGGTCTTGCAGAGCTGGCATTTTGATAGAGCAACACCAGAGAATTTCAGATTCACTAGTTTGTAAGTAACAGTCTAAAGCCCATGAAAACACTGTGGCTCTTCTGCCTGCATTTGTAGAAATAAAATCCAATCAGGCTTTTGCCTATTGAGCACTAAAAAAAGCACTTCAAAGTGTGGTGGCCTCCAGCTTTATGTCCCTTTGTCTTTGCTGGCTGGCAGAAGAATGAGGCGTAGTGTCCTAGAATAAATTACATGAGCACGATTTGTCTCCAGATCTTGGCTGTCAAAGCCCAAACTACCTCCACAAGCTCAAAGAAGGCTCACAGAAGTGAGTTTAAAATGGACCTTTGTACATGGCTGGTTGGCTGTTATTCCTCAGCAGGATTATCCAACTGTATTTGTCAACCTACGGATTTATCATAAATGGAAAATTCTTGATTTTCTAGATATTAGGATGAAATTAATGCTATTCTATTAATGGCATGTGCTGAACCATCAAATGAGAAATGAGACATGCCATTTCTTTGGAAGCTTCCTTAAGGCCCTTTGCACTCAAGTCCCAGTGATTTTGCAGATCTCTCCAGAGCCCTGTGGAGCAAATGTTTACTGCCCACTCCTAGTTTGCAGCCCTCCAAGCACTGATCCTGCTCTTGCCAAGGCTGATCTGATTTCTTGCTAAGGTGTAGTGTGCAATAGTGCATCAGCCAAGTTTGTTCTGGTGGGCTGGGGAGAGGCTTAGGCTGTGACCATTCTGCTGGGCAAGTGTGAATGTTCACTTTGCCTTTTGCTGGAAGAGGTTGTTCCAGGGGCAGTGAATTGCTCCCTACCTGGGCAGCTTTGGGCAAGAGCAGCCATGGCTTTTCTTGAAGCACCAGGGGCTGCTGCTGCTTTAATAACTACAATTAGAGCCTGGGTAATTAGAGCAGCAGTGGCAAGCCCTATTTCTCTTTTATAGACTTTAATAAATCATCCTGAGGCCATTGTTCCTTTGGTAAGAGCAGTGTTAATGGCAAATTTCTGGATGTTCCTGGAAAAGCTATTTCAAGTGATTTACAAACCTTGTGTAAGATGAGTTGGGTATTTTCTATTCATATCACTATGCAGCACATCTCTTACCATAAGTCTGCCAGGTATTGTGTAATCCTAACTTGGATTCTAATTTTAGAAGTGGAGACATATTAGAAGGATGATAGAAATGGTACCACTTTTCTATAGAATGTACAAATAATGATGGTAAAACATTCCTTGAGTGCCTATTTCTTTTGCACCCAGCCCAAACCAGACTTTATCATTGCACAGGGCAGCTTCAATCCTCCCCTCATCTGAGGATTGCCCAAGAGTTACCAGAGAATTTTTCAGTTTCATTCATTATTTAGATGAATTGTACTTGTGATTTATGGGCCTAATGCTGTTTCCAATGAAATCAGAGTTGGTTCTGTCAGTCATCAATAGGAGAGGAGTCAGACTTTTCCAGAAAGTTATAACTACAGTAATGAAAGCAATCTTCCAGTCATCCATACAGAACCACAATCTCTTGTACTCCAATCTTCCATCTATTTGCTTTTCAAAATTGTACAGTAGGTTAAAATATACCAGTAGTTTGCTTTGTTGCAGTAGACAAGGTACAGCTGAAAAATGTTATAAAGATAGATAATCTCCAGAACATGAAGTAATTGATGGTATGGGTGGCAATTGTAAAAGGTGATTTGTGAAATCCCTTTTCTTGTAAAAAACTTCTACTCAATTTAAGGTTCTTTAAGGTTCTTTAAGGCAGATTCTCTGTCTAAAAACATGGAGAACACCATGTCCTTATTTTAAATTATGATATTTCTTTCTTGTCTGTTATTAGCCAGTGTAAAATGTTATCTTATAAATGCCAGCCTTTTAAAAATGCCTGTGATACTAAAGAGTCAGCAAAAAGTGTTCACAGGCTTTTCACTGTTCCTGTACAGTTAATATTTCCTTAGCTTCTCCTACATTCTTCCTTTTCTAGGGAGAGTGACTTTTGGTTTAATGTTGGTAATTTAACCAACATTTTACAAGCTGCTAGCATTCAGATTTTGGAGTGGATAGTTTCCCCTTATGGTTGAAATAGAACATGCATGCTCTGTCCCTGGCAAGGCTCGTGTGGCTGAGCAGGGTCTCCTGGCAGTGGCGCTGCACCGTGGCTGGGTGCAGAGTCTGGCTCACACCAGCCTTCCTGCCGTGGTCAGCACCCTCAGGCCTCAATGATTCATAGAGCACACAGCAAATACCAGCACACAGAGACTGGCAGCTGCCCAAAAAGCAAAAGTTGGATGCAACCTCTTACATCAGATTGGTTTTAAAAATAATTTAGAAATTGAGATAAAACTAATGAGGACTCCTATCTATACGATGTCTCGGAGACTGTGTCTGGTAATTGAGAGAAACACAAGATCAGAAATAGAAATCAGTGATTGAAACTAATAAGCCAGAAGCTGGTTTGATTACTGGGAATGTGCTCTTCCATTCATGACTTTCTTTGGGCAAGTGAAGCAGGAGGAAGCTTGATTTGACACTGGTGCCAGCTTGATTGAAGCGTGAGATTTACAGTCAGGGCTGCTGCTCCCTGCACCACCAGAGGCTGTGGGATCCATTTTGACACTGCAGGATTCACTGTCCCTGTTACAAGGCATGATCAGACCAACGAGACCAGGGAAGGGATCTGATAGCACCAGTTCTGGTGTCTTCACCCAATTTGGGACACTTGATGATATGTGAAATTTGCCTTCCTTCTATGACCCCTCTCCTTCCATATCTTCTTTTTCTTCATCGCTTTATTTCTTGCCTTACATATCCTTCCTTCTCTTGTTTCTGAGGGGACCCTGGTGTGGCAGACAAGGCTCATTTTCTCTGCTGTTTCAGGTCTCCACCTGAGCCAGCCCTGGCTGGCCCTGCCTCAGCCTGATGTGGCACAGGTGTGAACACTTCACTGAGCTGACACACCAATGGACTTGGGATTTTCCTGGGATTCAGTGCAAGAGAGGGCACTAAGCCAAACACAGGTCCATCAATTTCTACTTGTTTTCCCCTTCTTTAGAACATACATCTCCAAAACATTTAATAATAATAATTATGTAGTAATAATAAACATAATAATAAACATGTAGTAATAATAATAAATCCATATCCATAATTAATACCAACTGAACACGTTGTCAGAGTGGCTGGTACAAAGAGAGGCAGTACCTGCTGTACTAAATCTAAAGGAAAAGGAAATACAGCAATATTGCTACAGCAAAAGCCATATTATGGATTTATATTTTGATTATTTGGACTTCTTCTTGTGTTACTTGTAGAAAACTTTGATTCTTTTTTCTCCTGGTAGCTATTTTTGTAGTTGATATTAAGTTGATATTAAGTAGATATGACATCTGCAGTGTCTGCCTTTGTTAACCACTTTCTGTTGTGCAGAGACAGGAGCATGAATGCTTTTGACTTGGGGTTGAGATTAATGCAACAACATGTTGTGAATTGTATTTTTGAAAGTGGATTAGGAGTCAGTCCAGGGAGGCATATTTTGTAACCACAGTCTCTATTTCCAATTACACATTTGTCAAACAGAGATTTACAGTTCACTCTCTATTCTTATCACTTAAAAGGCTTCATAGATCTAGAAAAGAGAGCAGAATTTAACTCAGGCTCCTTGCAAAGAAATTCCCAAAGCCTGAAAGGACAGAGGGACTACTGAGAGTCTATTTACAAGTGGTTTTAACATAAAAGAACAAAACAAAGTGTGGCAATTATTTGTGGAAACCTGATTAATGTGAGTTGCGTGGTAATGAGGAAAATAAGCTCAAAGAATCTTGACTTCTGTCTGAACAAAGAACCCTACATATAAGATATAGGTATCTTCAGTGTCTTTTTTCTCCTGAGGGGTAGTGTCTTCCCAGTGTTGTTTGGTCTGTGTTAGAGGCCCTGAGGCCCACAGCAAATTAACCCCAGAGGGCCAGGCAGGTGGCAGGAGGCTGAGGCTGCTCAGTGTGTGGCACTGTAGGTCAGGACCCTTAGGATTTTGGAGAGCCCAAACCCAGAATGAGAATGGCTGATGTTTAGAACCTGTTCTAGACAAGCAAAACTGTACAAAATACCAGCTCTATCAGATGTTTAATAGGACAAAACCTTCAATAACTCAGTTGTCAAAATTGTACTTCACAAGATACACCCCTAATTAGAGATTGTTGGTAGATGAAAATAAGGAGAGAGCATTCATGGGCAGTCTACATTTTAGAAATAATTTATTGAGCCCTCTTGCTTTCCAGACACGTTCAGATGGGAGTTTCAGTGTTTGTCAGCAGTGGCATGACAGCCAGCTCATCTCTGAGCCTGCGCTCATGGGACCCCCTCAGCTAGGCAGACCTCAGATAAACAGTCTGGAGAGCAGCATCGGGTCTGTTCAGAGGTGGCCGGAGCAGCTGGCTGGAGAGAAGAGCCTGGTTGCATGGAAATGCCTGGCTGAGGTGGCAGGAGGGCATGGTGCGGTGCCGGTTTGCTAGAAACGGGACAGGAGCAAACTCCGTGCCCGGCAGAGCCCGTGCGCGGTGCATGGCCGCGGTGCGGAGCAGCAGGGTGAGCCGGGGACGGGGACGGGGCCGGGCAAGCCGGGCCACAGGCACAGGCACAGCTGCAGGGAAGCTCTGACGGCCGGGCAAGCCGGGCAAGCCACAGGCACAGCTGCAGGGAAGCTCTCCCGGCCGGGCAAGCCGAGCCCCGGGCACAGGCACAGCTGCAGGGAAGCTCTCCCGGCCGGGCAAGCCGGCTCCAGGCACAGCTGCAGGGAAGCTCTCCCGGCCGGGCTCCAGGCACGGCTGCAGGGAAGCTCTCCCGGCCGGGCTCCGGGCACAGGCACAGCTGCAGGGAAGCTCTCCCGGCCGGGCTCCGGGCACAGCTGCAGGGAAGCTCTCCCGGGCACACGGGGGCAGCGGGGAAGCGTGCCCGTCCCTGTGCCAGCACAGGAGGCAGGAACGGCCCGTGGGGCTGGGAGCCGCGGCTGCGGCCGGAGCGCAGCGGCTGACACGGGGAAAAGCCCCTGGCACGGCTCCGGGGCTTTGAAAGCGTTCCTCCTTCGAGTTAAAACGGGGCCTTTTTGATATGAAATCACAGCTGGGGTCTGACCCCAGAGTGACTCCCCTCGGGTGGCTGGAGCCGCAGCTCTCTGTCCCCTCTCTGTGCCCAGCGGGGCTCGGCTCCCGGCCCTCCCGGCGGCTCCGGCTCGGTCCCTCCCGCTGCCTCATCTGCCTGGAGCGCTTCCCTCGGGCCGCCGAGGCACCTTCCCACTTTAAATGTGGCACCGTAACACGAAACTGACTCGCATAATAACGTAAACTGTAAAAATGTGTATGACGATGCCCTGCAAGATGTTATCTATAGATACTGATGAAGCTTCAGAACACCAGGGGGGTTTAGGGATACAACTCTACTGACAGATTCGACAGATTTAATTTAAAAAAAAGATCTTTCATGTCAAAACACGAGCAAACTTTCAGAAGCAACAGAGAGGAGAAGTAAGGGAAATTCTTAGTACCAGCCTGTGAAACACCATCAGTAGCAGAATCATTCTGAAGAACAAATGGCATTCAGGTAAGGTAAGCTCTCTTACATCACCATGACCCAGAAAATTCCCTCAGAGCAACAACAGTGTGAGGTACTGGCCATTCCAACTAGCCAAGCAGATGGTTGGCTGTGCCAAAGGTGACTTTTTCACAAGTATATAACACAGAGAAAGAGTGAGGATAAGTAAAAGAAAGGAGGCTATGCCATTTCTGTTAGGACCTTAAATAAGACCTCTAATTTATTTCAAATAAGTCACTTTGCAATCAGAAATATCACTGAATACTTTCCCAGGCCAGTGGTTCTGCTTATTCAGCTGACAGTCTCCAGAACCATCTAATTACATACCAGTCAAAACATTATTTACTCAACAGAAGGAGTCAAAAGATGCATCACAGGATTTAAAATACATCATGATCTGATAAACCATGCATAGAACAAGCCAAGTTTAGATCAACTGGTACATGTGTGATATATATTAATGCCTTGTGCTATGCCACCAGTTATAGAAAGGAATTCTCTTTCTGGCTAGGGTGCCTTTGGAAATCCTTTTTTAAACGTCTCACTTTTTTCTTTTGCTTTAGAAAAGGAAGAATATTGGAAGACTTCAAACTGTGATACTTAGAAAGAAAATGCAAATATGGTAAGTGCTTTTCATTTAATCTGATTAGCAAACGCCTTTTAAAGCACAACAAAACCTTTCTGCCATGCTTAATTGGTGAGGTGGGGCTGTGGAAATTCAACATTTGAACTAAATTTTAGATGTAATGCTCTTAATGTTAAATCAGGACAACATGGTAAATCAAGAAAACATCTATTTTATGAAGAAATATTTACTAGTTTGGAAAGTCAAAGGATATGAAGACCGAGACTGTATTTTCATTAAAGAGTTAAAAAGATAAGCTTTAAATTTTATTACATTTTTGTTGAAAATCTAAGGACTTACCTGTGTGGATCTACCTGTATATTCCCATTTGAGGTGTTCACCTTCATATTGGCCAAGAGTTTATGTCAAAATGACTGGAGGCAGTCACCTAAATCTTTACTCACCACTTTTACAAAATGACAATACACATTTTGAAGGCACAGAGTTCAGAAAGTCTCAACCACGATGTTTATAACCTGTGGGCATGAAAGCTATTCCTCCTGTGTGGAGTGGATTTGTTGTGCATTTTGCTGCTGATTTCCAGTGTTGGAGGGAATGGGGAAGTGTAAGTGGGGCTGGGGTGGGAGGGAGCAGAACTGCTGCTCTCCTGCAGCACTGGATGGAGCTCATGTGAAATGCAAGGAGGATAAACGTGGGGTTCCATGCTGACACACTCAGCTGTGGGGCTCTGAGCTGGGATATCAAAGCATCCAGACTCACTTTAACCATTGGCTTCCACGGAGAAATAACAAACCTGTCTCAGGGTCTGACTTAGAGGAAGGGGAAGCAGGGAAAGTGAAATGATGGCTTTGAGTGGCTGGGGCAGGTGAAGAGAAAGGACTCAGCAGGGAGAACCTCCAGAGTTTTCCCAGCTGTAATCAAGATAATGAAGTTGAAAATCCAAGAGCCAATGGACAATCTGACTCCCAAAAAGAGCACTCTGAGAGCAGTGTCCTGCAGCTGCAGTGACTTTCTGTGTGCTCCCACAGGCTCCTTGCAGCTCTGTCACTGGAAGTACTAAGGAGGGGTAACAGGGCTCCAAACAGGATTGTTTGCAGGGCTTGGAGAACTCAGGAAAGAAACTCCACACATTCTGAATGCTTCCTGATCCTGAAATACTTGGTGTCTATTTCTGAGGCACAAGAGAAAACCTTTGGATCTTTTACAGAGATCTGAAGATCTCCCTGGTCTAGATCCTAAGATGCAGGATTTGAGGAAGCCAAAGGTTTACATCAGAAAATATTTGATGAGGAATATATTACTAGTGTCTAGTTTTATTCTCTTTGTGTTGATCAATATATGTCCAAAGGAGTTATAGCAGAGTCAAGCATGCTATTGGAATCTTTAATTTATCAAAAATTAATTTATCAAAAAATTTAGGTCTATTGAAATATAGCTATAAACATAAATTTATTTGATAATCCTTTAGCTTTTAAATTTCACTTCAAAATATGTATACTTAAATTATATTTTAAAATCCATTTAATTCCACTTGTCAAATGGTATTTCTTTTAACTTCCTGTGGGTTTTTAGGAAAACATCAGAAATCATTATAATAACAGCATCTGTTTTGTTGTTACTTGGGCAAATAGTTCTGTATCCAGTCAAAATAAGCTGTAAAACTGCTGGGGTGGGAAGTTTCAAAAATGAAAATTTTAAAACTGTATGTGTTGTTATTAACTATCCTAGACTATTATCTTTTACCAAAAGATAACAGTGTTCATGAATTTGATTTGAAAATGTCCAGACACTTTAATCCCAAACACTGGATTCTTGAGGGGTCATTGCTGATACAACACAATGGAAATTACAAGTGTTTGTAATGGCTATAAATGGAACGTTTCTAGGTTCTTGCCCATTATAATTCTGCAGGACTATTATAGTTATGAACAGACTATTTTAATGCTTGTGGTTATTATAAACACAGAAGACAACACAAACAGGTTTATAATGGTGATGAACTATTTAGAAACTCAAACTTGAACAAGAGGTCGGGGAAAATTATAAAGACCGCATCATTTGCCTCTCAGAAAAGTGATTTTTAATCCTATTGCTGCTTGCTACAAAGTAACCACTTGCTCATGAGACAAATAAGCATGCCTTTCCTTCATTTTATTAAAAAAAAAAAAGAAAATAAGTTATAATGAAAATAATTTAATTTGTAATATTGATACTGTCTGTTAAAAAGCCAGTTTGCCTGGCTGAGTTTGCTACAAGCTAGAAGCACCCAATAGTGTTTGTATAGAATTGCTTGTATTTGCAGAAGTTATATCACACTTGGACACATTATCAGTTTTTGACAAGTCTATTGGCTAAAATATGATGTGTAACTGTTTTCTGAGGAGATTGGTGTTTCAAGCTGGCTCTCCTGAGTTTGTCTGGTTTTGGATGTCTCCACTGGGCCATGGGGTGAACAGAAGCTGCTGTGCCAGCTGGATACTCTTGAAATGCTCTGTCTTTTCCTGAGACACTCTCAGGAACAATCTCACTTCAATCTCCAGGGTCCTGAGCTCTAGGACTCCTCTCAAATTCATTCTGTGCATTCTAGGAGTAATTTTGCTGCTCTGGAACCCTGACCAGGAGCTGAAAAGATCTCTGTACTATTTTCTATGAAAGCAAGTAAGTATGTGTAAAGTGGGGAGCATCCAGTGTCCCTGAAATGATGATTTCTGACTGGGACCAGTGATCATATTTAGTGGTGTGCTGGTGACTTGCTGACATGAATGACAAGAAAGCCTTCATCAGGCAGACACAGGTGATGAATCACTGCTACCTCCTTCCCTGTCCAAGAAAAAGGCACAGCTAAATGCAATGGAGGCTTGGCACAAGTGGCTGCTCTACTGTTTCTGCTTCCAAAAGATCTTCAGTTGCTTTGGCTTCCCCTTTCAAGCTTGAAGTTCTAAATGGAAGCAGTTTGTTCTGTGCTGGTAGACCAAATAAACAAAGAAACATTATCCCAAAAACATTGACCCAAAGTCCTCTGCAGTGAAATAGGAGCATCCAAATCGCTCATACTAAAAAATCAACAACAAAATTGGCAGCACTTTGCACCACTCCAGTGTCAGTAAACAGAAACAAAAGATTACTAATTTGTGGTAATTTTTCTTTCCTAAATAAAGTAAATATTGACTTAGGAGACCTCTGGGAACATGAGGAGTCACTGGGTTTCTCTACACTGGAATTGTGTGCAGGGAGCAGCAGTGATTCCATTTTTCAGACAGTTATGAGGATTTGATTGCTCAGCTCATACAGCTCACCTTCTATCTCCAATTTATTTTTTTTTTTATTCTAATGCCAAGGTTGAGACTTGCATTATAGGAAATTAAGAGTTACAGTCCTTCAAGGACTCCAGGCTCTGATTGCTCACATACAATTTCTGTGGAACTCCTTAAGAACATCTGCAAGAGAAATTTACTGTTCAGTCTGTCCAAGACTCTTTGACAACTGTGAATATTTAATGCCCTTTATGAACAGAGAAGTCCTGTACTGTAGTTGATACAAATGTCATAGATTCACTCCCACTTTGACTCATTTCAGTCCTTGCTTCACCAAATACCTGTTGGCTGCTAACAGCACAAGAGATCTTATAGAATCATGCTTCTCTGGGTGTTTGTAATACATGTGAAATCATAAATATTGTCCCAAGTTAAATTATGGAAGCTGCAGAGTACCGCCCAATCATCTTTACTGAACAAAAATACCTGTGTTGCAAAATAGTCCCATAATTCTGAGTGATAATAGCAGAAACAGCTGTATGTAGTTTGAAGGTAGCAGGCACAGTTTATGCCCCAGTGTTATTTTCTTCCCAGCTATTCTTTGCAGAGTGCTACCACAGGAATAGAGAGAGCAGCATGTACTGACAGTTGCTGAGGCACGGGGCCACAGGCTGTCCCACCCAGCTGCTGGGGGGTCCCTCTGCTTCCCAGAGACTGTGCTGTGCCCCCTTCCCTCCCAGCAGCCAGTGCTCACATCCCTGCCATGCCATGCTGCTTGTGCCCTCTGATATTCAAATGTTTCCTCACCGTTTCTTTTCTCTCCCCATCAGCAAGCGTTACTCTGGTCTGGGATCTTTTCCTCCGCTGTTTCTGTTCCCAAACACTCACACATCCACAGCTCTATCTTCCTACTGCCTGGAAGGTGGATTTTTATTTTGCTCTCAAATCTTACTCCTTGTAAGGCAAAGGACTTTAACATGCAGTAGAGATAGAAGGACTTTAACATGGGGTAGAGATAGAACGGAGTATCACGGCAAAATCAGTCTGGCTCAATAGAAAGGGACTTTATCATGCTCTTTCTGATTTTCATATCAGCCCATTTTTTTCTTCCACTCCCAGTTATATTCCTGTAACAACAAACTTAGTTTTGTGGATTTAATGCCAGCTCCCACCACACTCCTAAAAGAGACCATCCACGTAATTTTCACAGATAGTTTTTCCTTCTGCTGAGTCCCAATCCCCCTGACAAAACAGGTCCCTCCTCCCCACCTCTGTTTACACGAGCACCTTTCTTCATAATCAGGTCAGCCTGGCTTGGGATAAGACATTACCCTAAACAATCCCACATGGAAATTTGCAAAGAAGCCAAGAGTGCTCACCATGAAGCGTTGTGACCAGGCTGTGTGAGCCTCAGTGCTGGTCCTCCCCTGTGCTCTTTGTTCTCCTCAGTGCAGGCTGCTACCTTTCTGCCTGCTCTTTACGAAATAGTAAGAAGGCTAATTTTAGGGTGCTTCATCATGCTGCCTTGCAAAGCCACAGTGTCATGTCAGAACCAGCAGCATGTGGCACCACTTGCAGCTATTTTATAAGCTGAGGTTCAGCGTGTTACCAAATCGGTCTCTGCAGGGCACAGCCCCCTCAATTATTGATATTGTGCTCCTGAAGGATTGCATCTTAAAAGTCAAAGGTCTCTTTTGGCCTGACCAAAAGCCCAGTTTAATGACATGGGAACTGGTGTCTCAGCATCCACCTCTTAAACCAAAAAACCCCAAAAGATTACAAGGGAATTTTCATGCTCAGTTAGCACCTGGCCTGCTGATCTATTTATAACAGAAAAATACATGTAAGAGTTTGAAACATCACTTCAATAGGAAGAAAATATGCCGCATGTGGGAAGGGGCTGCACTCCCAACACTCTGTGTAGGATGCTCAAAAATGTTCAGCATCTTCAGCCCCAACCTGCAGGTGCCTCAGCACTTGTGTGGCTGCTGCCACACTGCCAGGGCACAGGGGAGTCACTCAGTGCCAGCTTGTGTGGGCTTGGGTCACTGGATCCACACAAGGGTTTGTGAATGCAAGAGCTTCATCCCTAACACAAAGGTCAGCTTGTTTCCTTCATTGTAGATTTCATGTCCAGGGCTCATCCTCACCCTTTGCTGCTTTTTCATTTTCTTGGCATTCATCATCCCATGAATAGCTTTCCTTTGGCTATTTCAGCTATAGTTTGTGGCCTGAAAGGGTGAGGGGAGTGGGGGGTTGCAGGTTTTTAGTTTTGCTTATCTTAATTTGAAGGTGTCTCCTCAGTTTTCCCTTAAGCAGCTCCTTTATCAGATGCCTTGAGTTAACCACAGAACTTACAATGTCATCAGTTTAGTATTTTTATAGTAATTTATGTTCACAAACAGGTAAAAAACCGTTCGGTTTGTTTCAGCTTGTTGCCATCAATTAATAAATGATTGGTCTTACTGGTAAGCACATTTGCATTTGAGCTAACCAGAACTGTTTGTGAGCAGGGTGGGCAGAGAGAGAACTCCAACACGCTGAGCCATGAAGTGGCAGAGCATATCAAACACATACTCTGTGTATGAATTCTCTACATGGATACTGTGAAGAACCTAAGGATGAAATGTAAAACTGAAATGGCATAAAAGGGTCTGATCATCCCTTGTTTGTTAAGTCTATTTGCATTTTAAAGCCTTTTCTTTGTCTTAATCAAGAATATTCTACACAAAGGCTTCACACAAAGGTGGATAATTTCTCACAGCAAAATGCTGACATCTAGAATTTCATGTTATCAGCTGTTCTGAACACCCATTTCTATTTTCTGTAGTCTGTGACACATCAAAGTATAAAACAAAGGGGTTTGAAATGCAGAACTGAAGTTTATAAAAGTATGTCCTGGCTGTTGCCAGGAGAAAATGGAGGCAGAGAGCAGAGTGTGTCTCTGTTACTAACTATGCAGAAAGTTTCATGCCACAATACTGTAGCCTTCAAAAACATGTATATTAACGGAAAGATGCTTTCCAGTTATTGAGCATAAAGGACATATTAGTTAACCCTAGACATGATTCTTTTCCCTTTTTTCTATTATCTCAGTGGGGGATTAACTGGGGTACAATCTAAAAACCACAATTGTGCTGACAGCTATCACCAGGCAGTAGCCAAGCATTGCTATTTTAATAATGGCAGGGGAACTGAAAATAGTTTCCTGCTTGTTGTGACCATCAATAAGAAGACTGTGCAATGGTAATAGGAAACCCTCAGGGCTAAAGCACTTACAAGGAAATAAATTCCTTCCCTGAAGTTAAGCAGATTTACATTTCTTGTTTTCACTGGACTTTGCATCTCTGAGGTTTTTTGCAGTACTAGAACGGACAATGGGAATTCTGAGGTGCAAGCACCCCACAGCTGCCCTGAGCACTGCAAGTGCAGAACCTGCCCCTTGTGGCAGGCTCAGTGCTGGTGGGTGCAGGCTGGGGTGTACTGAGTGCCAGGGAGCCCAGGCAGGGCTGTGGCACCACAGCACACACTCTCTTCCCCCCACTGCCTGTGTGCCTTCAGCCCCAGGAAGGGGATCCCATAAGGTACTAGGGCATGGTGGGTAGGATATGGCTTCTCTGGCACAAAAAAGCAAATGTGCTAAGATAAATGATAAGTGGAATAAAAATATGGCTTGTACTTTATTTGAAGACACACTTGAATTATTCAATTTACAGTAATCTGATGTTAGGATTAATATAATTCTTTAAAATAAAATAGCTATGTCTATTGCAGAAGGACGTTGAGATTTGTGCAACACTGTATGTTGTTTCATGCTTTATATATTTTTTATTTAATGTGTTAAGCCAGTTATACCAAGTGACTTTTCCTTGTATAAAACTGTAGTGGGCATATAATGTTCTCTTCAAGTCCTTGGGCATATCCCCACATGCTGGTCAGAGGACACATTGCACAATGAATGCCAATATTTAAAATCCAGTTCACAGTTACTACTCCGTTGGGCACACAAATAAGGGAAAAAGGAAGTTTAGAAGATAACAAATGAAATATTTTCCTCCATTTGCTCTGTGTCACAGCTCCTGCAAACCTTTCAGTCTTAGATGCAGAATAGCAAAAGGCAAATCACTCACATTTCTCTTTTAAATAGCAAAACCGGACATTTGTTGCCCTGAAAAGTGCTGCATCATTTAGCTTGTGCCAGCTATGCAGCAATCTCATTTTCCCTAGGTATGAATTTCATATTTCTGGTTTGGATCTTTCCTGATAAATCTACAACCAGAAATCCTGAGAAGTCCTGTAGAATCTTACCTATTTACATATACAAGAGTGTTTAACGGCTGGACCAAGATATCCCATCGATTGGGATTTTGTGAAATGATTTCCGTTTTACAAAAGGGCAGAAGGACACCAAACACAGAACTTTCCTCATGCACAGTTTGCAAAATCACTTGCTGCGACGTATCCTGGCCTTTTTTCCACTTCCCGACCTACATAAAGGTGGATCCTTCCGTAAAGAGGCTGCTAAATAAGGAAATCTCATTTGGATTACCAACCCGGTCCAATTACATAAATTGCAATGGATTTTCCTCCCAGTACCAAGCAAAATACCGGGGGGGGAAGTTAAGACGTGTGTCTGGCGTGTACTTCTCCTTTAGCGGCTCCACTAGAGATACATGTTCACTGAGCAAAACCGCTTTACTGTGCCCATCTTGGGCACGGACACGGAGAGAAGCTTGTAAGCAGACTGGGGAATTCCGCACGCTGCATTTCTCTCTGCGGGAGGGGCAGGGCAGAGCCCCAGAGCCCCAGAGCCCCGCCGCTCCCCGGAGCAGGACGGCCGAGCAGCGCCGGCGCTCAGGGCGCTGCAGAGCGGCCCCGCTCACCCGCGGGAGCCGCTACGTGCTGCTCCCACGAGCTAACGACGCGTAACTGGAGTATGGAGAACAGTTTGTTCCTGCATCCCCCCGGCGGATCCAGTTCCTTCCCACTCACTGATCTCATTCTTTTCGTGCCCTCAGAGATCAAGCAGAGGCTTCCGCAGATCAGGAATAAGGAACAGCAACACGCGCCCAAGTGTCTGGAGAGCTCTGCAAGGCACACGAAACGCCACACGAAGACCTCTCCTCAGAGAGCTACCAGCCCCAGAACCCACTCCAGTTTTTTAATTCTCATCTAAAACCTGCGATGTAACACAACGACGGCTCTGTATTTTCGCGCTCACATGAGTTCCCATGCTGAGAACGCGCACAGCTTCGGTCACCGCCGGAGGGAACAGCCGAGCTCGGCGCGCAGCCCTGCGCTCCCCGAGCACACGGGCACAAGGAGAGCGCCACGCCGGGGCCCCGGGCCGCTCCCGCGCCTCATCTCTGCTGCAGCTCCTCGCGCCGCCTCCTCACAGCCCAGCGGCGGGAAGCGAACCACGCGGGGCCCCCGAGCCCAACGCCCCTTCGGGAGCCCCGCCGAGCCCCGGGGCACGGCTCCGCGCCGCGTCCCCGCCCCCGACCACGCG
>JAYDZK010000271.1:1164931-1181923 GCA_034509185.1 Euphonia xanthogaster | reverse complement strand
CTGTTCTTTTCCTACTGAGTCCTAACAGTCTGTGTCTTCTTGAAACTCTCTAGCAGAGAGTAACTCAGGGTACAACTCCACGGCTTCTTGAGGATTTACAGCTGGCTTGGTGCTCTGCTGTTCCCTAGACATGGCCAGTTCCTTTAGCCTGAAATTCAGCCTTTTGCAGTGGGTTTTATCTCCAGTCACTTTGTAGATAAGTGTATCATGCAAATAAATGCAACTGCTTTTCAATTTGGCTGTTCTGGTTCAGTATTGAAGCATAGATTACTAAGCTTGAGGCACTCCCCTGGGTCTTTCTTTTCTTACTTTTTTCCAGTCTGATTCTGGATGCTGGTTTCATTAGAATGTTGAGCTCCTGTAGCCCCTCCTAAATGGATGTTGTCTGTCCCTTTGTTGTTAGGCAGTTAAAAGTATTGTATATTTTCCATAATCAGAAATACTAATTAAAAATTTACTGAATTCAAGCCAGATCCATAGAAAATACATGGCCATTAAGAAGAAATGATGAGAAGATGTTTCAATATGTGCTTCTTTGAATACTTTTGCAAGGTCATTATTGTGTCTAATGTACCAGAATAGGCTGGAAGGTGGCTGGGGAATGGCAGACAAATGCTTGTACTTTGCTTTTTTTTCAGGGCATCTATTCAATATAAATACTAAGGGCTAAGATGCTCTCATAGGGTAGTTATGTAAATTACCAGAAAAAATGAGTGATTCCTCTTTTGGGATTGTACAAATTACAGCTGGACTTGGACATGCCCTGCCAAGCTTCCAAATTTCATGCAAGGTGCTGACTACTTTGGAATAACAAAAAGCTGTGATAGCAAATGTTTTCTCATGCCCACCATTTGCCTCATGACCATGTTAAATTCTCTTGGAAGGCAGCACCTTGCTGTGGGGAAAGGGCAGGGTGTGAAATGGAGGAGTGAGAGAAAGTCTGGGGTTCCTCTTCTGTTCAAATAATATCATCAAAGACACAAGAAAGATGAAGAAGTTCTGCATTTTGTTCTAAGTGCAGAAAAAGGTGCAGCTGTTCTATTCAAGAGGAAAAGTTTTCAAGTCATTCAGAGTATTAACTAATTGACAGAAAAACATCTTGTGTGCTGAGTCTAACTGTTTTTAATACTTTGTGCCTCGAGTGTGTGAGTTTTACCATCTCTGTTTTTTTTCTCTTCCAATACAAATCAGTTTCTGTTTGAGAGGTGGTGCTTCAGAAGCACAGTGGACTCATCCCCACGGTGAGCTGTTACACAGTGGGAAGCTGATTAAGCTGGGGATCTGTTGCTGTCTGGGGTGTGCTCAGCACAGCTGCAGCCCCCAGGGAGCCACGGGACAAACCCAGAACAATTCAGGGCAGCTTCTCTCAGGGCAGGGGGAAAGAAGCCATTCCAAATGCAAGACCTTGACTTTATAGGGCATCTTTGGTAAGTTTGTGAGGTAAAGCTAGAAATTAATGGAAACCAGAAATCAAATGACAATTTTAATAGACTTTAGAACAGAGTGTACGAGTATAAAACACTGGTTTTGTATTTCAAAAGTTGCAGGAAGATAGCCAGTCATTTTAAACAGTCTTCTACAAAACATATGCCAGTAGATTACATAAAAGACACTATATACAATATAAAAGAGCAGAAACCAATCCTCACTGTAAAAATAATTTAAAACAAAGTATTTCAATTTAAAATATCTCCTATAGCACAAACTAATACATTGTGACATGCAAGTGAAAACTAAACATATTGCATTCTTTAATGTAGCCAAATAAGAGCTGTGTTAAATTTGGACAATGAGTCGACATGCCAACATTTCCCCATGAATACAGGAGGCTGTTCTTAAATATTTATTAACTGTTGTTTTATGTTCAAAGAACAGCTACTAAACATCTCCCAAAATGTAATAAATATTAAAGCAAAGTATATGAATAATCTACATTGTTGAGTTCATTTGGGCCAATGTTGAAAAAGTGGTTTATAGAAAAATGCTGTTTCACTGACTACTGCACTGTGCAATTGTACAAAATAGTTCTAAAGGCTTGGAAACAATCTGCACTTGAACATCTGCAACATCCAGATTTAAGGCAGCCTTGCACTTGAGAGAGCAGAGTAGGAGAAGCTGCTTTGCTGTCGTGTCCAGGGTGGAGCTGGCAGCTGGAGGAGGTGTCCCAGCTCCCTCAGGACCTCAGGCCAGCAGAATTAATGCACGTGGAGCTCCTTGGCAGCATAAACAGAAGCTCCCACCACTGGAGTCAGTCTCTCCTGGGCTTGGTGCATCAGTGAGCAGAGGAAGAGCTTCATTTCTGCGCCTTCTCACGCTGGGAGGAGCACTCTTCTCAACTCTGCTTCCACACTGGAGCCTTGGCAATTCCTCAAATGATATTTATAAAGCAAGCTGCTCTAGATGTGACTGCTGGATCCAGCGTGACAGCCTCGGACTGGGGGATCCTTTCTGTTTAAACTGCTGGATTCTCACTGCTAGGGAGCCAATGTCAACAGCGCTTCATGTCCACAGGAAGTCACACACTCAGCAACCTCAGCATTTCACAGCACTTCTTGATCAATCTAAAAACCATTGGATTCCTCAAGTGCTGCTGTCTTGTTTCCATCTCGCTATCTGCTTGCAATTAGGTTTGTCTCAAACATACAAAGGAACTGTTAAAGCAAAAAAAAATTAGCTGCCACAGTAGGTCTTAGAAAATGCCAGTGTTTAATGACAGACTAGGCGTGAATGAAAGGTTTAGCAGAAGCTAAGAAGATTTTAAATAAACCAAAGTGTTACAAAGCAAGAGGTGTGAAAATACCATTCTTTGGTCTAAATTAGCTGTTCCCTTTATATTAGTTTAACATTCCAATGGCTTTTTCAAAACTGTTTAAAAACAATATAAGCTGAAATTTATTAAGCAAAAATATGTATTATATACATGGATGCCTGATCAGACAGATGAACTTAAAAGTGAACATAGTGACAGTTTAGATAATCCTAGTACCTTAAAAAAAAGATGAGTTAGTGTTGAGTGCGCAGTAATAGATTTTTATTGAAAAAGGTAAAAAACTAAGCATGAAAATCTGTTTTAGTTATTTATAAACACTACATCCTTATGGTTGTGTTGCTCTAAATTCAGACGTAAACATTCATTCTGACATGCCAAAGCTCCTAATGCTGGTGGGAAGTTCCTGTAACCAGTCAGCGATCACTTTACAGCGCGTTGCTCGGGTGTTCCGTCCCTGCAGCTCCGTTTGTCTCAGCTGATTCCTCAGCTGCCAATTCCTCCTGCTCGGCTCCATCCTCCCCGAATCCAGGCTCCTCTTCCCGCTCGGGAGCATCCTCATCCTCTATGCCATTGTAGAACTCCTCCATCTCACTCTCATCCTCCACATCTAAGCTCTGGCTGCGGCACGAGCCGCTCTCGCTGCTGCTGCCGCAGGAGCTGGAAGAGATGACATCGTCCTCAGAATCCGAGTACACCTCAGCCCCGTGGAA
Organism: Euphonia xanthogaster; assembly: GCA_034509185.1. NCBI lineage: Eukaryota > Metazoa > Chordata > Aves > Passeriformes > Fringillidae > Euphonia > Euphonia xanthogaster. The sequence goes on along the minus strand of JAYDZK010000271.1, from coordinate 1,178,443 downwards.
GATGTAACGGTTGGGTGGCACAAACAGATACTGGGTACCTGCAACAGAAGGTGAACAGTCAGGGACTTGCTCAAGTGAATGCTGGTGCAAGAGGGGTCAGAAGGTACCTGCATAGCTCTGTTTTCAACAGTCACTCTGAAATGACAAATTACACAGCCTGAAAATGCATTTATGCCCCTGTTCGTGCATTTATTGTGAAGGACAGAAGAAATGCTTCCCTGGAAAGCTCTGTGCTCCTCCTCCCCTCCCTCTGACACCAAAGAGAATTTATGCTGGTTGTTCAGCAGCTGTTTTATGGGAACACATTCCCAGCTAGACTTCCTCTGCCCATGACAGAACAGGAGCTCCTGCACGGAGTATCAGACAAAGTCTAAACCCAGCCTTTCCTTTAGAAAATTGCACCTTAATTCCTGACTCCTTACATCAGGTACAAGACTGCACACTGGAGGGCTTCCTTGGAAAGTCTAAACTTTCCTTAAAAACCTGTCTTACTCCAGCCATGAGATTTCTAGGTCCTGTCATTACTTTGTCTTCCAGCTCTACTGCAATACCAAATCATGCTCTACACTGTGACCAGCCTCTGAACACCTCGGGATCAAACTTAACTTTTCTGAAAATGCATTTGAAAATGTTATGAAGGGATTTATTTTTTGATACCTACCTTCAGCCTCCTAAACTTTGATCTTTTAGGTGAGGGTGTAATCAGAGATTTTTAAACCTATTGTGAAATACAGAAAATATTTCCTACTGGCTTCTCCAAAAGAAATAAATGGTTCAAAGAGAGTTATGTCAACACTTGTCTGAACAAAAATAGCCACCAAAACCCACAGATTGCCTCAAGAGTCACTTATTTATCACTTTAAAGTAAGTCTAGTACAAATGTATCAGCCAAAAGGAAGCAAAATACTGAAAACCATTAACACTTACCATCCAGCCTTTTGCTAATCTGTTCTTTTGCAGATCTGTTCACCCAACACTTCTTCAGTATTTCACTCTTTTCTTTATTTTCTCCATCATTAGATCCATTTTCCTTCATTGTTTCAGAGTTCATTAGCTCACTAGCAGGATTTTCAGGGTTTTCAGATGACACCTGGGTGTCCTGAAGCGTCTCCTCTGAGCAGGTCCCTTTAGTTTCAGAGGCAGGCTCACAGTTTTCTAGCTTACATTCGGGGGGGTGCTGTGACACCACGGCAGTATCGGGTGGGCTCATCCTTCCTGGTGAACTGGAGCCTTCTGAAATGTTCAGAGGGGTTGGTGGGAGCTCAGCTGAGAGCGCTTCCAGCTCCTTGTGCGGCCGTGGAGGCTTCTCTGTGATTTCTGATAGTTTGACTGAGTTGTAGCAAAGTTTTGTGTATTCACTACCCAACCTCTGACACAATTCATTAATAATAACATCACAGTCTCCAAGAAGCTCCACGTCAAAGTGTAGATGAGGCAAAGGTTCCCTATTAATTAAGATCTGAGGCACTTCATGGGGGATGGAACCTATGGATGGAAAAGAGAATTCAAAGGTCGTCACTTGGGTTTCACTTCCAGCAGAGCTACTGAGAAAGCTCAGGCTTCTCTTCATGCCTTCACTTGAAACAAGACAAAACCAGCCAGGCCAGGAAGAAGGCAAGCCAGTCCCAAATTCAACAATGGCAGTTTGAGGTGCTGGGCCTACTGTAGCCTGCTTAGATGGGCTTTTTCCCCCCCATTTTTTCTGTTAAATGCATTTCTCAATCACTGAGAAACATATGCACAGGAATACTGGCTACAGTAATATTAAAAATACAGGAGTATTAAAAAGATTAAAATTAGTACTGTAATATCTTCAAATTATGTTGATTTTGTGCATTTGTTTCATGTACTTAAGTGCACATGAGGGATATACTGCTCTGGAGATGCTTCCTTCCTAAAGCCTTCAAGCCTTTCTAAAGCACTTTGCAAGCAGGGAGAGAAATGAATCTAAGAACAAAGTCATTCTGGTTTAGGAGAGCAGTTTTTCAGATAATAATTTCATTACCTTGAGATTTACCTAGAGTGTAGAAAAGGCATTTAGAATTTGTTACTTTCTCCATTTTGCATTTCAGCTTTACATAGGCAAGCAGCTTTAGTCTTACAATTTAGTGGTGCTCACTGAATTGAGCCAAAGATGTTTCTAAGAGCTTGGAGTTTCTTAACTGAGAATCCCATTCTAATCCAAAATTTGTAAAGTATTACCAGAGACAGCCACTTACTTGGGATCAATGCTACTGGTCTTACTTTGAGTGAAGACCCAATGACAATGAGGAGATCCACTTCGTTTTTGTCATACTTCATGGCACGGTGGAACTGCTCGGGCAGGTTCTCCCCAAAGAACACAATGTCCGGCTTCATGATGGCCAGAGGCTCCTCGGGGGGACAGCGGGGACAGCGGGGCACCACCTGCACACAGCAGCCTGTTAGTGCCTGCAGGGCTGGGCACTGAAACACCCCCACCTGCACACAGCCCCTGTTAGTGCCTGCAGGGCTGGGCACTGAAACACCCCCACCTGCACACAGCCCCTGTTAGTGCCTCTGAAACACCCCCACCTGCCACAGCCCCTGTTAGTGCCTGCAGGGCTGCCCCTGAAACACCCCCACCTGCACACAGCCCCTGCTCCTGCCTGCCCCCTGAAACACCCACATGTCTCACAGGCACTTATTTTGGCAGAGGCAGGAAAGTTTCAGTGATATTCTCTCATTTCATTGTTCTGTGGATATACAGGCAACTACACTTCTTACTGCTGCCTGCAGCAACTGCTCAGGGAAATAAAGCTACAGCAGGAATAAAGAGAGAAACCAGGCAGGTCCACAGCACAAGCCAAAGTCCAGCAGTCAGGCTGAGCACACCTCCCGTTACACAGGAACAGATTTTTCATAGTTTAATCAGAACAAAAACTGAGATTTCACTGTCAGGTTCCAGCTGAGGATCTGATACAAACCCTGTCCTAATCCAAGAGTCTTTTGTAAAGCTTTACCTGCAGTTTCTCCTCCACAAGGTTCCATGTGTTGCACCCACAAAGCTACAGGGCACTGTGGCAGGTAGCTGGCTAAGAGCACCCAGGACAAGAACAGAGGCCAGAACTTTGCTGGTCTCCATTTTAAACTTTTCTAATTCCTCCAGAAATAGAGGAGAATCCTGCTTCACTAACAAAAGTGGCCACTAGTTAGATTTGTGGAGAAGTAGATTCCCTTTTCTCCTGAGCCAGGGAGTTTTCTGATCTTTGGGACCTCTTTCAACTCTTTCCTATCTAAAGACTTTTTAAGAGAGAAGAAAAGCAAGAAGGTGAGTGATAGATCTACAGACAATACTGAGCAATTTCCTCCTAATAGTTCGAGTCTTTTCAGCTGTAGTGTTAAAATAAAGACTTCACAATAAATCCAAGGAGCTGCAATCATATGGAAACCATCACAAGCTACAAATTAGAGCTCTAAAGGTGAAAAGATACGTACAATACCTACTGGAAGAGAAAAATACCTGAAAACTGACATTTAAATGCATAACATGTCCCTACTATACAGAGCACAGCTGCAGAAAAAATAATCTAGAATGTTGAAAGTTTAAATGACAGAATTGATTTTATGGATGCCTGCAGTGGGACAGAAGGCAATACTCTCCAAATTAGAAAATATCACAAGCAGAAGGCCTTCCTCTAGTGTCAAATGATCTTTCCCAAAAATTAAAGTGTTTGAACAAAGAAAAGCCTTTTGAGATGGATGCCTTGTGGGATAAGAAGCAATTTGGCACAGAGCTAGGAACTGGTGTGGTGGAAACCTTCACCCTGCACCCAAGCAAGAAAGCACTCAATAATCCCACAGCCAAGGGAAACCAACTAAAGGATTCCCCAAAAAGGAGTAGATGGCTAGAATGAGTCTTGAACTTTCCCCTCAGATCTTCATATATTAGAAAGAGAAAATCTAACTCCAGCCAGCTGGCTCTGGAGGTAAAGGAGCAAAAAATATCTGTAGGATGTTCTTAAAAATGCTATTCTTAACAGCAGAGTAAACCAAATTTCACATTCAGTAATTCAGTGTTACAAGGCTTCAGGCTTATGAGATTCACATTTCTTAAAGCTTTAACCCAAACATCTGTTCTGAAAGGCTTTCACTGAATTCCATCTCAAATGTAATGCCTGAAGGATTTACGTCCTTTCCATGTTTCTCATCTAAAGTTGCAACTGTGGACTCTGAAGCATTTATCAAAAAAACCAATGAGCCTGCAGAAAGAGTCCCCTTTCACTTGCACAATCAAGATCTTTTTGATCACAGAATCATCACCTCTGTCCTTCAAAAGAAGGGGAAGAAGAGCAAAGGCAGAGAGGGTCTCTCTGGATCAAAGGCTCAGCTGCTCTGACAGAGCAGAACCAACTCCTGCCTTGGTGCCAGGTCACTCCCCAGCCATGGGGAGCTCAGGAGTCCTAGGAACACCAACAGCCCATGTGATCCTTGCTCTAGCCTGCTCTGTGGTTAGCAATTTCCCCATCTATCAGCTGCTGTTTGAAACACATTTTTAATACCGGAAAATACTCAAAGAGCATCCAGTGCTATAAAAGGCTAAGAATGCTTTCTCAGTGTGACTCTAAATTCAGATCAACACAAACCAGGTGTAAATCCAACTTCCTGCTTACCATCTAACCTCTACTTTTTATCAGAGGAGCCATTAAAAATGGACTCTTAAGGATTTGTTCTGATTTTTGCCATTACCTAATTTTTGCAATACAGTATTTGAGTATACTTCTGAACACCAGAGGAAATGCTAAAATACAGAGAGGCACTTCTTTGAAATACATGCAGAGATATGGAGGCTTTTAAAAGCAGATCTTGTAAGCAATCCCAGTATGGTGGTTCAGGGTTTGGCATGGGGTGTTTTTGAGATAATTACTTATTAGAAAGCTGCAGTGAGTTAAAGTAGATTTTTTTACCTGATTGAAAATATCTCCTCGAACAACTTCACAATCAACTTTGTATTTACAGATCAGGCAGGAAGCTGTTGCAAAGGAACCTGAGGGGAAAAACCCGTATAGTAGCATCAGGATTTTTAGTCATTCAGATTTGGTCTTTTGCCCAAGCTGTTTGACAGAAAGGCTGTTATGTTGCAGTGCTACAGAAATCAGGCATTTAAAAATGTATTGTAAAATGAAGAGGAGATCCTTGTAATACTAGAAGTTGCTGTTGTTCTAGGTGTTAGTCAGCAGAAATCTTGTTTTAGGAGTAGCCATATACCACATGCATCTCAACACAAATGATTCTGTGCCCTCTCCTTCCTCTGACCTGTGCAAGCACAGACAAGGAGCAGAGAACAGAAACTGCCCTTCTTGGTACACAACAGTGGTGCTGCAAACAGCAGCAGCAGCACAGGAACCCACGGCAACTGCACACACAGAGCACAGAATAACTGAGGAAATGCATTAGTAAAGACAATATGCTTTCAGGGTATTGTATCTGGGTAAGACAAAGAGAGTGAAAGCACAGAAAAACCTGGAGCAGATCATTTGTGAGCAACTGGCAGCTCAGCTCTGCTGATCACTGCAGGCCTGCAAACTGCACAGCTTCTGAACCCTTGCTCAGCACGGCAGCTCCCCCAGCATGAGGGATTGCAAGGACCATGGGAGGTGTGACAGTTATTGGCTCATTCTAATTAGCTGATTGCAATAATTCAGAACTTCATAGAGCACGTCAGGGATGTCTGTCAGGCTCATAGGCCCAACTCAGAGGCATCTGCTGCACTTCTCTGCAACTCCATATGTGAATTATTTTTCACCAGCAGAAGTCTGGTGCCCAAGCATGAGCCACTCCCAGGCCATGGCCTCTGTTCACTCAGCTCCACAATGGCAAGGAATACCATCGAATTCCAGATGCATGGGTTGAATGCAAGAGCCATTTTAAATACAGCAGAATGCACCTCAGACACCACAGTCCTCATAGGAGGAAGATACTGAAGGTCTTCAGTCACAGATGGGGCTGAAGGCTCACATAGGAGCTCCCACATCACTGCAAGGTTCTTTGTTAACTGCTCATGATTACCTTGTCATTGCCCCAGCCACAGGAAAAAGTAGAATAAGCACAGCAGTGTGAGCCCCCACAGAGGAGTTTTGGTTTCTCTCCAGCCACTATCATTAGGCAACAGCCATTTGTTAAAGAGCAGCAGCTGCAGGTCAGATAAAGCCTGGTGGGCTCAAAACAACCTTTGCTAACTTCCAAAGGCCTCAAAATCTCCAAGTGCACGTGCTTTTAAAGCATCTGTGTCATTCAGAATCACCTTATACAGCACATACACTAAAGATGGTCTGTGAACCCATCCCTGCAGTGTGCAACTGGAAAAATGGGGAGCTTGAGCACAGCAGTGATGTGCAAAACCCAGCCAGGTAAGAGGCTGTGAGAAAGGCCTCAGATGAAATGCCAGCCAAAAGAAAACGTGTGACACACTAAGCACAGCTGGAAACCAGCCCTGGGGCTGGGGAGCTGACTGGCAGAGCTGCTGTGTGCTGCCTGGGCCCCGTTCAGAGCACTGTGCTGCTCTGCCTGGAGAGTCCAACCCCACGGACCTGGCACTGAGTTTGGAAGGTATGGGAAGCACGAGAGTCTGGCCCTGGCAAAGGGGCAATTAGATGGGTGGGCCTTACAAACATGCCAGTGCTGCTTTTAGATGATTTATGTGTCTGAAGTTTACTAAATGATCCAAACATGCATTTAAGAAGTAATTTTCTGAATACTTTTCTTGAAAATTAATCCTTGGACTTTCAGCTTGACATATGCAAGCCCCTGGAAATGGAAAGCATATCAGGCAATTAAAGCAATTCCACTTAATTAGGCCTCATCATTACAGAATCTGTATGACACTGAAGGTGTAACAAGATGATCTTCAGTTCAACTGAACTGGTGATTAATCCTCAATGTTTTATACATGAGGTGGAGTCACTGAAGTGTCAGGATATTTTCAGATTTCAGTGGAATATAACCTAAGTAAAGAGTCAGGTAACACCCAGACTCCCATTGCACAGGAGGAATGGGATGGGCAGTGAGAGGGACCTCTGGCAAGACTGGTTTCCATGTTATGTTGTCACACAGATCAAGAAGCACCAAATGCATTTTAGAAGTTACAGTCTAAGCTAGTGCCAACAGGGTGTGGATCTTCACTGATACACAGACCCCTCATCAAGCTCAATTCCTGAAAGGAGTTATTTCTACTTGAAACACTTCTGATTTAAATATGTAAGCTGTCTAAAACAAAACTTCAGCATTTAAAAATCAGAATATTTGTTGGCAAGAGACAGGAATTCAAGGAAAGAAAGTTTAATTCCAACAGTGATTATCTTGTCACATGCACCAGTAAGAATTCCCACTGGGAAAATAAGTGAAACTGAACGCACTAACCATGACACTGGATTATCCTTTGGATCCCTGCCACCTGTTCCAGTGTGTCTATGTTCTGAGTGTAGTTGCGAAGGAGTTTCCCTTCTTTATCCATCAAAGCGATGAACTTGTGACAGAGAGATGGCTGGAACTGTCCTGGGTAGATTTCCTGGGGAATTCAGAAGCACATTAGAAGTGGAAGTGGATACAGAGTTTACCTGAGCTGGGCACTGTCCCCAGCCCTCCCAGAGCCCCTTCCCCTGGTCCCTCCCCGAGCCCTTGGCCACTGCCCTGGCATCCAGCTCCTTCTCCCACTGCTCAGCTCCTCAGCCTGGCAGGAGGAACTGCTCCCTGCAAGCTGGGAGTTTGGTTCTACACAGCATAAAAGCAATGTTCAGATCTTTTTCTGGTTTTGAGAATTATGAAATAGAAAAGCTTTCTCTCCTTTGTTAAGTGTCAAGTGACCTCAATATTTGCTACTAGAGACATGTATTCTGATGGACAGAAAAGGAGGAGGAGGAGTGAAAAAGCAGAAAAGTAAAAAGTATCAGGTAAATTAGATTTGGACTTTTCTGGTAAAACCTGTGTGTAGACAGGTTTCAAGTAAGTTGATTTTTTTGCTTGCTGTGGTGTTTTTTTTGTTTGGGGTGGGTTTTTGTTTGTGGGGGTGGTGGTTTTTTAATATTAAAACCCAAAGGAACCAAGTATACTAATGAGCATCAAAATTTGTTAGTATCTGGACAGGAGGCTTTCAGAGAAAGGCAAGCAGAAAAAGAATGCATTGAGTTTTCTTTTCCAACCTTTGTAACAGGACAGACCAGTGGTATGAATTGTGAGCAAATGGAAGACAGAATGAGCACAACCAGTGGTGACTGATTTTCACAAGTCCTTACTGGTTCTGTAGAAATTCTTATGTCTTGGGTTTGATTTCTTTTTGGTCCCAATGAAATTGAAGACTAAATGCAATTGGGTTTGGTTTCGTTTTTTTTGGGGTTTTTTTGTTTCTCCATATGTCTACAGTTTCTACAATTCCTTCTTGTCTAAGAGACATCATCACTGCTTTTGATACTGTTTAATATCACTGAGATATTTTCAACCATCTGAACTGGTTGTTTATATCATGAACTTACAACAGGAACAGTAAAATAAACTTTAAAAAGAGAGAGACTGTTGCTGAACAGTTGCTAGTTTTTATCTGAGTTATGCATTTCAATATTGTCATCTGCCTTTACTGACCAAGACAAGAACTGTTGGAAAACCATACCTTTGCAAACTTAAAAAATGGCCTGGGATCCTTCCTGAAGTATTCTATATCAAACATTGCTTGAGGATCTGGGAGGTCTGGGAAGTCTACAGCAAGGCGTGCATAGATGCCATCTCTGGATCTGAAGTCAGGTATTCCACAAGACACTGACACCTGAAATACATTTTTGCAATCTGAAATAAGTGAAACTACATATTGGACCATAAAGTGTTGCTCTGGGAAACCACATTTCTGTGTGCTCAGAAACATTAAGAATAAAACCAGTCTGGGTTCTCTGTATTTATTTTTCTTTTCTTTTCTTTTTTCTCTTTTCTTTTTCTTTCTTTTTTTTTTTTTTTTTTTTGGTCCAATATAACAATTCCCAAATCACAATCAGGAGAAACGGCACAGAAACAAAATCTGACAAGTGGACAAAAATCCCTTTAGTACAGTCTGCACAGGATACCAGAACTTGCTTTTAGCACTGGAAGTTTTGTAAGATGTGAACAAAAATTTAGAAATTTAATGCATTAAATTTAATTATTAATTGTTCACTGATCTGCCAACTCAGGCTTAGATACGGTGGTTGATATTTAAATTTTTTTTACATGCTAACACAGTAAGAGAATAGTCTTGCTTTTAAAAAATATATATTCTTACTTCTGAAGAATAAACCCCTTTTGATATAAGTTGTTTATTGATAAACATTGTTTATCAAAGCATCGTAGTAGTCAGTAAGGACTGAAACCATTGTCTCAGACTACCCCAAAACAGCATGGGAAGAGGAGGAGAAACAGGTGTGTCCAAGTATGGAAAGAGCAAGACTGGGAGTAGCAGTGCTCTTGTAAGAGCTGATGTGAATTACTCATCTGCTCTGAGTGGTGTCACACCATCTGTGTGTGAACAACAGCAGCAAGACACGATCTGGTGCCCAGGTACAGAGCTGCAAACGTGCAGCAGCTCAGAAGTGCTCTTCAACCAAACAGGGAGTAACTTCATCACCATCACAGAGCAGCACGTGCTGAAAGTAACATTCAGTCTGCTGAAATCTGATCAGACTGTCCCTATGATCATGCTCCTCCTCTGCCCCCCAACTCTTTTCTTTTCTAATCCTATTCTTCTAGTCCCTCAAGCTCCATCTGGGATTTTCAGAGATCCACTGGGATTTTGTTGACAAAAGCCATCCCCTTTGTCTGAAGACTAGGATAGAAAAAGTTCTGGACAGGTAAAGTGTTCTTATTCTGTAACTGTTTAGCAGGGGAGCAGCTGTTTACAAGTTTCTATGTCTAAGAATATTTTGTTCTGAGAAGAGAGATGGTGTAATCTCCAGTGGAAGCTGCAGTCCTTGCAGGGGGCTGGGCTCTTCCCCCCAGCCCTGCACGCTGTACTGAACCAACCTGGCTCCACATCCTCACACCGACGCTGCAGCAATACCTACCCCAGCTCCAGTCAAGACCATGATCTTCTTGCACTCCTGCAAAAGCTTCACAGCATCATCCATGGTGTTAATATCTTTCCTCTTCTTCCTCTTTGGTGGCTCTGAAAGGATGTTTATCACGATTTGCCACAGAGTCATGTCGTCCAGTTCAGGTGGGGGGATCGTTTCTGGTAGCAGGTCCTTCAGAATCGTCCGTGGGTCTGTACCTAGCATGAGATGCTGCTGGACAAAAGTGTAGGGACCTAAGAAAATTTAAAAATACAGATATTTAAAACAGAGTCAGGTACTGCAGATGATCATGGTTATTGTTCCATTTATTAATGCTTGCTAGTACAGTTTCATGAATCCAATTTAATGCTCCATTCATCAATCCCCTGTATTTTGGCCTAAACCCTGAAGTGAGAGCTGGGCATTTTATTTATTCATCATTATTTTATGTTAACCCATGAAGGATTTCATAGAAAGTCAAGTAAAAATCCCAGTTTGCAGCAAACTTAAAACTCTTTTAGAGGTGCAACGGGATTTTCACAATGTGTCTCAATCTGTGCTTTCCCAACATTTGGTATTTACAGGAATAAGCTGAAAAGAAACAAAACCAAAAAAACATGCATATACTATCCAGTGGTATTATAAACCATCACTCAGACACATAGAGCCCAGATATCCATGGATTTTTGTGGGTTTTTTGGTCATCTAACACAAATTATTTAAGACATTACCTCCTCTGGCCATTAAATCAACCTTTCCAAAACCACTTGAGATGAGGGCTCACTGTCCTAAAATCATACAGGGATCATCTTGTCCCATAAAGAATTAATACTAAGTAGGCAGGCTACAGAAATATGCCATAAATTAGGCTCATTTAGTGAACCTGAGTGTATGCTATTAATAGGGATTGTGGCAGGATTTCTATTTAGGAAAAAAATAAGACATTGACAATTTTAATCAAAATACAACAACTTTCAAGGGGCTAATTTTTAAACTCCTTAAATAACACACAGAATACAGCCAACACCTCTAAGCTGTTCAGAAGCACTAATTGCCAATATTTTTGCAACAGAAAAAATAATGAGGATTAATTGGGGAGGATCAAGTACTGTTCAAAGGCAAAGAGCATCCAAGAACATGTCCCAGGCTTCTACCTATACGTGGTCTTGGGGTCCAGTCACTGGAGCTTGCATGTGAGGCTCTGTCTTCCTCATCACTGTCACAGGAGTGAAAGCCATTGGCTATGATTTCATCGCTGAGGAGGAAGTTATCTGCAAGACAGCACGAGCAGGGGGTTACACTCCAGCCCAAGGACACAGGGTATCTTCAAACAGATCACAAAACCAAAAATCCCACTCTCAACTGGCAGTTTTGTCACTTAGGCACAGAAAATGTCTATTTTTCTTCACATTTATAGATGTACTTCCAAGCTGTTGGTAGATGTACTGCAGGGTTTGCTACCTCAGTGCTGGGCTTCAGGGGACTGCATGCTGACCTTGGTGAAATCTCACTCTGAAGTGTTGGGCATTATGGATATTTCACCATAGAAAAAATCCAAATCTTTTAAAAGTATAACTAAAAATGTCTTTCCCTTATAATTCTCACTGGATTCAGCTCATTGAAAAACTGGGTGAAATGAAAACGTGTCACCATTGCAGACAGATCTTTGACTAGGTTTAAGAGCATTTTAACAGCATTTTGAAAGAAACCCACAAGTGCGCATTTGCTACAACGAATTCACAGGATTTGGTGAGGGTGTTACCTTGCAGCTCAGCTGTATTTGCTGACCACATACACAATTTATGATGTTTCAGCTGTGACACAGAACATGCTCCCCCAACCACCTTCACCAAGTTTCTCTCATCCATTTGCCCTGGCTGCTGGGTCTGGGGCCAGTCACCTCAGCTGAGCCCGTGGCCTTAAGCCAGAGAAACTCAATCCAACTCCATCTCAGACCTCGATGAAAGAGCCCAGGGCAGAACAAGGCACTTGTGTTACTGAGTGCACACTGAAGGGGAAATCTACATTCCAACCTGAGCAGCTTATTAGAACTTAGACTACTCAACTTAGACTACTTTTACTGGCTTTAGTAGAAATAGCCACAGCACCTGTAGATTCAGTTGCTGAAAATCTAAGATAGGAACAAAGAACAAATTTCAGTCGTGCTCTATAAAGCAAAGAATCACTAACGTAGTTCTCAGTCTCTTATCTGAAGAACTGAAGAAGCCCCTGCACAATTTTAGCTCTTATTCCACTTGCTTCTTAAATAAAGAACACCACAAAACACCATCATTTTTTTATTCAGAGGTTGTGTTCTTCTTCAAGTCCTTCTCCTTGTTGGCATAAATATTTTTGATTAGAAAAGAAGGAGGTCAATAACAGAAATTTGCTGTTGGTTCTTGCTGTCTTGTTCTTCTGAGGCCACAGGAGCTCACAGACATTACTATTATTAATCTATTTACAGCAGTTCAGTTCCATCTTGTTATGCATGGAGTCAGTGAAGATACTGAGAATTTTGGAGAAGGAAAAAGTGCATTAGTACACATCAGTAACTGCGAGGTGCAAGTTTAACTTGAGAAACCCTTGTGGCTTCTGTATCAAGCAGCAAAGCTTACATTGTGAAAGGCTCCTCACACACAGGCCACAGAGCCTGGGATTTAGGAAACAGTGTCAGATACAAGCAGGATAAAGCAACAGTTTTAACTGTAACACTCCCTGAGTATTCCGCAAAGGACAGAGGGGGGAAGGCTGGCCAGAACTAAACCAGACACAGCAAAACACACCTGAGGCTCGGGGGAACCTGAGCAAAAGGCTTCGTGTAAGGCACTGGGAAGAGATCACTGGCTTTGCTCTGAGCTGTTCCAATGGAGTTTTTAATACTGAGGCTGTTCCAGGTTTATTCTATACCTGCTCCTTTTAGACTGCTTTTGCACAGACAAAAAGTTTCTGTAGAGTTTTACTACAGAGTTAAAGTATCTTTAACTGCATTCTAAGATTAAATGTAAAGACTGTACTGGCAGAATGCAGCGTCTGATACATTTTAACACATCTTTCCAAAACACTGCTTTAAAAAAAAAAGGCAAAATTAACAACTCCAACAAAACACAACTCAAACCTGATCAGATTGTACTGTGAGGAACTTTCACAGTGATGCTGCCCAGCAGTACACTTCAACTACGATCCGAAAGAATTCAGAAATATTCTAGTTTAGTTTTGTGCTGCAGTCACTCAAACCTTAGCCAAGACTGTCACTTGCAGTTCTTTAAAGAACTAGTCAAGACTGCTACTCCGGAGCCTATGTGCAAGTTTCTGAGGATCAAAAATAACACGGCAGAGATTATGAAAAGGAAACCGGGCTGATAATTCTCCATTTTTAATAACTTGTTGCCAAGAACACAGCAGAAGAAAGGTTTTCAGGGCTGAAGCCGAGCCGCTGTCCCCGTGCGGCACAAGGCCTTGCCGGGCCAGGCCCGGAGCTGCCCCGGCC
>JAYDZK010000271.1:1139732-1154671 GCA_034509185.1 Euphonia xanthogaster | reverse complement strand
ATCTGTGCCGCCCGCTCGGTGCCTCCCGCTCGGTGCCTCCCGCTCGGTGCCCGCGCTCGGTGCCTCCTGCTCGGTGCCTCCCGCTCGGTGCCTCCCGCTCGGGCCCTCGGCAGCGGGGGGGGTTCCAGCTCCGCGCTCCGCTGCCGCGCCCGGCTCTGGCCGGGGAATGGCAGAGCCTGGGAATTCCTGCGCTGCGGATGTTAGGGGAATTTAGGAGAAATTGGAGCACTTCAGGAGCCCGTTCTCGGAAGGCCGTTAGGCCAGTAGCTTTAGAGTGAATTTATCAGGTTGCTGCTTTTATAGGAAGTTTAAGTAACTTAAGGGCTGTTTTCAAATGCTTCAGCTCACTTTGCTTTTGTACGAAACTTTTATTTCTTTTCGAAGCTAAGTGAAAGCTGGGATCTTTTTATAATATATTCTCCTCTTGGTATATTGCTGATCAGATAGGTTTTCATGTTGTCTGATTAAATAAAGATGTCATTGAAAAAATCCAGGGAGTAGTCACTTGGAACCCTGGGCTTCCCACAGAGCTGGAGGGGCCCTGACAGGCTGGTGGGGTCATCTGGGACAGAGGCAGGAGTTTTTTGGGTGATTTCCTTCATGATTTTGCCTTTGAGAAGGTTTGGAAGCACGCCCCTAGTAGAGCTCAATTCCATAATATTGGATTGGGCTACATGGTCATATTTTAGGGCAGGTGAATAAAAGTTTCATATGTCAATTCTGCCCATCTCAATTCTGCTTAGGAGAAAAGTTTGAGACACTTCAACTACAGCATTATGCCTGAGCTTAAATGTTTGTTGGAAATATCCAATTAAGCTTAGTTCAGTTCCAAACAGATGTTATTCCACAGACTTTAATATTAAATATTTTCAAATTGCCTTGCCTTCAAAAGGTTCTCTGAAGTTCAAGACAGCTTTGAAAATGAACATTTCTGAAGTCACTCCAGCCCTCTTAAAAAAGTCTGAATTCATGACAGAAGAAACTGGACAAAAGGCCCCTAAAATTCTGATGCACATTATGTTCTTCACCCCCACCTGCCATAAAGTGTCCTCTCCAGTGCTCTTTGTGACATGTAACCATACTTTCCCCTGCCCCATTGGCCTGCAGGCTTCTCAATGTGCTTTGTTTAACCATTTATTGCAGCAATATAAAAAGGAAAAAGTCATTTAAACCCTTAAAGCATAGGGCTTAGCTCTTTGTTCTGTTTGCATTCCTTTAGTCAATGCACTGGGCTGTCCAAAGTAAGAAGGACCAAATGCTGGAAGCTCCTGACTTTGGTAATACCAACAACATAACTAAGGAGATGTGGGCCCAGCAGATGGAAAACAGTGGAGATGGGCTGTTGGAAGGGAGCAGGGAACAAGAAGATGTTGCAATCCCTGATGTGAAACCACAGGCTTCAAAGAATCCAGACTCCCCAAGTAAGTGGAAACAGCAGTTACAGAAAATTGCAGTATCCAGGGACTGGCCTGAAATGGGGCTTTCAGTCATGAGAAAGTCTTCTCCAGAACAGTGTGTTGAACTTTTAGCTTTTTTAATGTGGTTTTGGGTTGGGATTTTGGTTTGGATTTTAAGGCTTTTGATTGCTTACTTAATTTTGAAGTTTTCAGATGGTCCTTCCTCCCTATCCCAAGTTTCCTTGTTTGTTTGCTAGTAAAAGCTGCAACTGGAGAAGGAGAAAAAAATGCTTCAGCCAAAATGGAAAGTTTAGTTTTTCTGATATAGGAAAATGCAAAGTAAAAAGAGAAGGCAGTTATTTTCAGTGACTTTTAAAAATAAATTTTAGAATTGTTAAGTAAAATATTTAAGTTTGGGGGTTTTTTATCCTTTATTCAGTGCTTTTGCATGGTTTTCATCTGATGAGATGATGAGGTCTAAAATTTGAGACTTGAAGGCTTCTTTTATATTCAAACAGTTTTGTTTTTTCTAAGTAGTGTATGCACCAGAATAAATGTGTGTTTCCAAAGTGTCCCCTGGCAGTCAGCATTTCCTGGCTGTGGCTTGGGTCACTGTACCTGGTCAAAGCTTCCTTAGCACCACAGGCACCCTCTGTGCTGCCTGATCCTTCAGCAGTTTCACAATCCTAGCCCATGGTAGCAAGAACTATTGTTAAACAAAACCCTGCCATTTCTCCCCAGTCTGATCAAGCAGCAAATAATGGTCAACTGTGAGGGTAGCAAAACCTAATGTAATCCCAAACATTTGTGGAATGCACAAAAATGATAAGAAAATTCTACAAGGAAGTGTATACCAGGCCTAATGAAAACTTGATTCTTGATTTTGAAAAATTATGCTCTATAACTTCATACTATTTGCTCTTTTTTCTTTTTTTTGGTAATTAAATAATCACTGTATCCTTAAAACAGTAAAATTTTGAAGTAAAGAAAACATCATCTTGTTCCTTGTAATGGTGAATTTTCTTTTCAGGCATCTTCTTTCTCGAGTGTTTTTTTTTTTTTTTTAAGTTTTAATTTAATTTCCAGATAATTGAATAGGAAAACATCAAAATCATCAGGTGCCTACTTCATTTATCCAGTGGTATACATTCTCATGAATAAATGTTAGTGTTGTAATATATTTGACAGGGTGCGTATGCACTTCAATGTTTATGCCCCATGTTAGGATGTTGATAATGTTTTTGTTTTGATCCAGCAAAAATTGATATATTGGGTTCCACTTTGAAACTGTGGCATTGTCTGTTCCTGTCACTGGCCTGGGTGAATTCTGGACTGCCACCTACATGGCTATTTCAGCTGAAACAACAGATTTGAACACTAATTCTGCTCACAGGGTTCAGTTTGCTGTAAAAGGAAGGTCACATTTTAGTATGAGAAGGCCCCAGATCACGAACTTGCAGATTTAGTACATCATCCTTATCACATCACATCATTTATCACATCACCTCCATCTTGCCTAGATTAGGCCACTGCAGTTTGTCAGTTTTGCTTTGTGGGTCCCCTTCAGGGACTGCCAGGCTCCTTCTGTTCTCCCCTGGGACCTTCCCAGCTGAGCCCTGTGCTGAAGGTCGCTGCTTCAGTCTTGTTCCAGCCTGCCAAGAACTCAGGGCTCTATTTGTCCGTGCTAGTCAAGAGCACTGGAAGTGACCACTTTTCTGCTTTCTTCTTTCTGGGAAGACCATCAAGTACTATTTCAGAAAATTAAATTTTATGCATGTTTATAATAATTTAGTTGTCTTTCTCTTTTTTCCCCTCAGGATTCTCAGAGGGGAATTACTGGCACTTGCGTTTCCGCTGGTCAGGCGACGCTCCATCAGACCTCCTGAGGAAATTCAGAAACTATGAGATCTAAAATGAGAAACACACCGGAGCTGAGATCATCTGCTCAGCGTTCCCTTCGGGCTTTTAAACAGCAGTTATCAGTTATTTGTATTTTCTATTCTTTATTGGAATGTGTTGGTCTAGTCAATGTCTAAATACTGACTTATCACACATGCTGTGAGCATTACAGATGGAGGTTTTTCTGTTCAATAACCTGTTCAGTATTAATATAAAGTGATGTTGTGAAGTTATCTAACATCTTGTATATTGTTTCTTATATCCTCAAATATTGTGTGGGGATTAATATTTCTTTCAATAGTGTGACATTATAAAAAACAAACTCTCAGTAGAACCCTGGGCTCCAGGGTATCCTACTCAGAGGAGCTTCCAAAAGCTTTATGATAATGAACTGTAAAAGAGCTGTGCTTATCTCTTAACTCTGTGCTCTGCTTCACTTCTCCATTGCATTGTACTCACTGCAGTGATTTATAATGTACTCATTACAAACTTAACTTGTAGGAGAGTTGTGATCTTTTGTTATAGATGAAATAAGAAGCTTCTTGTTATCCAAGGTCTCTGTGACAGATTAAGCACTCCTAAAAATCACTTGTCTTCTACCTTAACGAGAACACTTTTTGCACCAGCTGTTTGTTTTGGAAGGCAGTTTCAGAGCTTCACTTCTCCAGATAGCGATTTTTGTCTTAAGATGTACTGGTGGAAAACGGATCCCCTGTGTATGTGTGCCAGCATTGTCCCGTGGCTTCATGGCAATTCCCCACGTGCTCAGGTGTGCTAGACTTGGTTTTACCAGGGTTTTGTACGGTGAGGAATGAAACATCAGACTAGTCAGCACTAATGTGTACAAAATCTCACATGAAAAGGTTTTGATACTTTGGGCAACTTTTAAAATTCTGCATTGTTGTTTATTTGTGTTTGTTTTCTTCTTTGCAAACTTGGCTAATATGTCAGGTATTGACATTGTGGTTTTGTGCAGGCAGATAATTCCATCAGCAGCAAATAAAACTTGATGCATACAGAAAGGGGTTTCTTTCATCTTTTTAATTAAATCCTCCACCCACCACAGAGATTCCTTTGGAATTTCTTGTTATTTGTCATTTTAGTGGGTAAAAGCTTAAAGAGTCCAGTTGGGAATCACAGGTAGTGCAGTGGAAAGTGTCACCTGGCGAGTGCAGTGCTGTCCCCGCACGGGAACAGTCTGCTGTCTGTCTGTCCCTGGAGGGGCGTGTGGCTGGGCCGTGCTGTGCTGCCTGAGTTGCTGTGCCCCTCCTGCCTGGGGCCTCTTTGCCACCTGCTGTGCCCCAAGTGCTGTTAGTGGAACCCAGGAACGGGGGGGTCTCACTGAGCTCGTGGGCAGCAGTGCCCTGCAGCCAGCGCTCCCCTGGGGCTGCCCCCGTGTCGCTGCTGCTGCTGCTGCAGCCACGCTGGCCTAGAGTGGATGGCATTGGTACCAAGAGCCAGTTCTATAGCACATCATCTGTATTTTACATGCTTTTCCCTAGCATATTTTGCAGCTGCAAACATTATGAGATTAATAATTCTCTGTAACATTTGTTAAATGTAACTGGTTTGGTTTTTTCTGGTGCATTTGCTGCTTTACTTCATACAAAGGTATCTGCTCAAGAAGGACTTTTAAATGTCTATCAAACAACTGTAACAGAATAAACTCTTACTGTATGTGAAGGATACTGAGTAATAGGGAACAATTTTCCCTCCAACAAAAAGATGGGAATGCAGCCAGCTGGAGCACTTTGAATCAGATGGCAGCCCAGATTCTCCTCTGCCCATTTCACTTGCCGGTAAAGGTAAAAGGGGGTAGTTGGGTGGATGATTTAGCACCTAATGAGCTGGTTTCCTTTGAGAAGTGAACACACAATAGACCTTTGAACAGCAAACGAATAGTTCATGTCATTAAAACTGATGCCATTATTAGCCAATTATTGCGTGGTTGGTTTTGGCAAAGAACCTTTGGATGTTTGTTCTGGATGAATAACTGCAGACATTTGGAAGGCTCTTAGCCCAGTAAAAGCTCATGGCAAAAGTTGTGTTTTGCAACAACCTGCTCAAGATCAGCCCTGTAATTTGTACTTGTCCTCATGAGGAGGGCAGGTTCTAACTGGTGTTCCAGTAAACCAGTGCCACCAATACAGACTTCTTTTTTTCCATTTCTGCACATGTTAAACTTTAAACGGTCTATTTTTCTGTATTTCCTGAGTTGAATTAATCTATTCCTATCAGAGCAAACTCGGATGGATTGGAAAACAAGAGGAGCCTGTGCACCCTGTTCTGCTTTTCATTCCCCAGAACCAGGTGGGACCTGACCTGTTGTCCAGTAACAAGAGTTAACTGGAGTGAGTGGCAGCCCAGTTCTCCCTCCTGATAGAAAGTAAAGGAAGCACCTGACAGCTTAGTCAGTGTTAGATCATTCAGGGTCTACACCCCAAGCAGAAACTGCTTATCTGCTTCTTTAAATATGCAGTGCTTTTAGAAGTTTCTGCTGGTACTGTGGAGAGGCAGTGAATGTCCCAGCTGACATTTCAGCAGCAGTTATGGGGGGCTTTGGCCCCTGCACTGGTGAGCACCGAACGTAATTCCCATGCTAGAGCTTTTACTGGGGCAAGGGTTGTGGTGGATCTCAGGCTCTCTGAAGGTGTGATTGAGGCAACAGAGTCAGAGGTTGGTGGTTTTCAGGGGCCCACTGAGATCTTGAACTCTCTTTGCAAAGTGGAGACAGTGGCAAAGGGGGTGGGGAACAGCAAGCCAGACACTATTTATGAGATTGGGGCCTAGGAGTTTCAAGCTGGAGGAGGGCAGCCCTCTGAAGACATGGTAAGCTCCTGTTTTCTTCTTAGGCTCCCCTTGGGAGTTGCTTAGGTGGGCAGTAAAGGGTCCTGATTGTTTTGGGTACTTGAGGGCTCTGATTTACTGTGCTGTGTTACGGCTCTGAGAGGTTTGGTATGAAAATAAACAGAGTTGTGAGGTGAGCCCAGATCCTCTGGAGTCCAGACAAAAGTGTTGATAAAACCCAGCCATCACCGGACTTGTGAAGGCTGAGGAGTTTTCATCTGGAAGTTACAAGACAGCAGATGGGGTGAAGGTGTATGATGATAAAATACAGAGTATAGGGAACGGTGTTCAATGCTGTGTTCCCAGGCCTTTGAACTATTTTTAAACAGAAATTAAGCAACTACTTAGCCAGTTATTTACAGTGAAACTGAATAGCATTGGGGGATTCTGGAACAATATAAAATTATTCTATCTTTATTTGCTGCTGTTATACTAATGCAAGTGCAGAATATATAAGATTGTCAAGAACTAAAACATCCTCAACATTTTGTTTTGCCAGTATTTGAGAAGTTGCTTTGCCAACATTTGCCAAGTGACAGTGTAAGAGTTAGTTTGGACAATAAACACAGACAGTACATGACTTAAAATCTCAGGCTGAGTAATGCTGAATGACAGGTAAGGTCGTTTCTTGATTGTTTGTTTTTCTCTTTAAATGAGATTTTTAACAAAGGCAGTTTATATGTTCTATAATAGAAGCAAGTATCCTGATTATTAAAAGAGATACTGTGTATCTTTAATTTCCTGAGCATGAACATTGCTATCTTACCTTCCGAGCAGGCTCATCTCTCACTTCAGGATATGGAAGTGTAAGCAGCGAGGCTGTTGTAAAGCTGATGAAATCACACAGCGAAAGATAAAGCCGGTCGGTGCTTGGGCTGTGTCCCTGTCAGGGGGCCGGTGGTGATGATCACTTCGTTGGTGCCGGAGTTTGATCGCAGCCCGGTGCACGCGCTCCCCCTGCTGCTGGCGGGGCTCGCAGCCCTTCCTCGGTGCGGGGGCCACACGTGCAGAGCCTGGCACAGCCGGGTGGTCAGAGCTCACTTTAAGCCAATCACGGGCGGCTGGGGAATGCTGCCTTGTTTTGTTTTTCCTGGTTATTAATGGCATAATAACTTCTGTCGTTTTTTTCCCCGTCAACACCATACTGTGTGTGTATGTGCATCATGCACGTGCAGAAGGTCATAAAAGGCAGGAAAAGAGGATTGAGGGCCCCCCCACTGGAGGTCCAGGAGGAATCAGCTTCCTTCAGGAAAGCCAAGGTTTGATGGAGGAGGTCCATTCCTTATAGAGAAGCCTTCTGCTGACAAGATTTAATTTATTTTGCATCAGCTGTAGGATGTGGGCACAGCACAATAGACCTTTGGGTGAATCAGGACATTGTTTGTGTGTTAGGCACTGGATGGATGCTGAGCTGTGCAGCTGGACGCTGTCTGTCCTGCCCGCAGGGCCTGGAAGCTGAGCTGTTGAAAGAGCACCAACCCCCAGGTGCTGTTCTCTCACCTCCATCGAGGCTCTAACGCCAGAACCTTGCCCTGGGCCCTGCTGCAGCTTTGGCGCGACTGTTCCTTCTGGCGGGGCCAGGGGAGCAGCAGCTGGGCACGGCCTGATGAGCTGCACTAGGATAAATATCACAGGGCAACAAGGATGATGGGGGGACTGGAGCATCTCTCAGAGGACAGGCTGAGGGAGCTGGGCCCATTCAGTGTCACAAAGAGATGACTGAGAGGGGATATCCTTACTGTGTACAAATATCCAAAGGGGGCGTCAGGAAGGTGGAGCCAGGCTCTGCTCGGGGGTGTCCGGCAGTGGGACGAGAGGCAGTGACCAGGAACCGCCACCCGAACGTGCTTCTCTGCCCTGCAGTGCCTGAGCAGCGGCCCGGCCTGCCCGGGGAGGCTGTGCGGGCTCCCTCGGGGCGATGTTCCCGAGCCGGCTGGGTGCGGCCCTGCCTGTGCCACGGGACCACCCGCAGAAGCGGATGATGGCTGCGCGGGCCCTGCGCCGCTCTGTGCCCTTACCCCGGCCGATGGCTGCGCGGGACCGGCCCCGCTCTGTGCCCTTATCCCGGCCGATGGCTGCGCGGGACCGGCCCCGCTCTGTGCCCTTCTCCCGGCCGATGGCTCCAGGCGCTGCCGTTGCCGGAGGGGAGCCGCGAGCGATAAAAGGGCACCCGGGAGAGAACGGGAGCGGGGCCGGGGAGGAACGAAAAAGCGAAGCCCCTCCGGGCCGCAGCGAGCAGGGTTCGAACCTGCGCGGGGAGACCCCATTGGATTTCAAGTCCAACGCCTTAACCACTCGGCCATCGCTGCTGATGCTGCTTCGCGTTCCGGGCTGCAACCTTATAGGGCGTTCCGCCCGCCGCAGGCCCCGCCCCAAGCCCGGGCAGCCAATGCGCGCCGGCGGCGCCGGCCCCGCCCCGCAGCAATGGCGGCCGCGGCTCGGCAGGAGCGGCGCAGGAGCGAATCCCGATTCACAGCGGAGAGTCTGAGCCCGAGGCACCGAGGCCGCGCCAGCTCCTGCGAGTGAAGCCTGAGCCTGGCAGGGAGGTGGCAGCCAGGAACTCCTGCAGCGACAGCAGCCATTAGGCGCTGCATTAGCTTTCAGTGGCGCTCATGCTTTTCTTGATTGTACTTTTTCTTTCAATTATTGCACAGTCTCTATTACAAAATCTCAAAAGGTCTCTATCATATGTCCTTTACATGTAATTTAATTCACTGTAGATAATTTTTTTACACTAGCAACAGTTAATTATGCCAGCAGTAGTACAATGGAAATTAAATTTCATTTCACTTTCTACCTGTGTTGCAATGGGTAAAAATAATAATTTCCCTGATTTTTAATTTCTATAATCAGAGCTTTTGTTTTATTATAAGTAGCCGGAGTGATATTGGCGATTTCACGTCTTTTTTTTTTTTTTTTAATGAGTTATTGATCGAGAAGCATTCTTAATACATGTTTTAACTTGCCTCAGCACCGAAAATGTTGCTGAATTAGTCATGGTTTTTGAATAGGCAAATGAAAATCGCCGGTTGGGCCTTTTGTCTGTGACCTGCCCGGGGCACGTGGAGGACAGACGGATGTCAGAAAGCGCCGGGTGTTTCTGTGCTCCTCAGAGCCAGGAGCAGCGGCGCTGCCAGCGCAGCCCGAGGTAGCCGCTGGAAGGTGTTAAAGCGAGGAAGGCAGGAAGGCAGGAAGGCAGGCAAGCAGGCAGGAAGGCAGGCAAGCAGGCAGGAAGGCAGGCAGGAAGGCAGGCAGGAAGGAAGGCAGGCAGGAAGGAAGGCAGGAAGGAAGGCAGGCAGGAAGGAAGGCAGGCAGGAAGGAAGGCAGGCAGGAAGGCAGGCAGGAAGGAAGGCAGGCAGGCAGGAAGGCAGGCAGGCAGGAAGGCAGGCAGGAAGGGTGTCTGTCTGCCTGTCTGTCCGATGGGGTTTGCTGCGGAGCAAACGCGGCTCCGGCCCGGGCGCTCCGGGCTCTGGGGCCGTGTCCCCCGGGCAGAGCTCCGTGCGGTGCCGCAGAGCGAGGGCGGCTGGAATTCCCGCCTGGAAAGGCCGAGAAGGCCGACACAGGAACGGCCCATCGGCTGTGGGAACGCTCCAGCCTCGTGTTCTCCATCACACCTTGCCGAAGGTGGAAGCCGAGAGCCCCGGGCGTTCCAGCCCCCCGGGCTCCTGCCGGGCTGCGGTGACCGCGTTGGAACCACACGCGGCATCCCAAGGCACTGAAGCCTGGACAGACTCAGGGCTCCTTCTGGCTCACAACTTGCAATGTCTGACTCCAGTGTTCTGAATTTAGGAGCCTTTCTTTCCTAGCAGAACTAAGAAAAAGCTTACTTTTTTTTTTTTCTTTAAACAACAACTGCTTTGTGTTCACGCATAGGACTCGAGATGAAATGTGCAGTTTCAGTAAGACAGAATAAATCCGAGGCGGCTGGGAGCTGTGCAGGCGCACCGTGAGCGCTTTAAGCCGCTCCGCTGGGTGTCCGTGTCTGGAGCGGTCTCTGGTTCCGAGCAGTGCTGCAGTGACCTCCAGCGCTCAGCGCAAGCTGCAGCCGCAGAGCAGGGGGCGCGCACCAAGAGCAGCTTCCAGCTCCTTGTGCTGCCCATCCCTGCCCAGGAGCACTGACAGAAGGGTAAGGGACACATGCAGAGTGCCACTGGAGGAAGTGTACTTTGAACATGAATTTATCTCCCCAAGGAATCTCTGAAGTTTTATTTCTTAATTGCTTAAAGGTAGCGAGATCTTGACATTAGAACAGGTAACCAATAAAAGACTGGTTTAGGTCTGTTATCTAAAATAATGGTGCTCGGATAGAATTGCCTATATTTTCTCATGTTTTTAATTTCTTCAAGTAACAAGGACAGATACTGAAAAATCTTCAGTAGCGCATGGACAGATTAACCAACCAGTATCAAAAATGCACAAGTGGATTCTTAAGAAAGACTGAGCCCCAAGCACTTTAATCTTTCAGGTTTCGTTGACCTTAAGTGCAATGTCAGTTTTGTAATGCTCATCCCATCCCTTCTCCACCACCTGCTCTGTGGCCTTTTATTTAAACAATCTCTGTCAGCTTTACAAATTCAATAGTTTGGACATTTCTTCCTGTTAGAAGTCTATCATGCTTGCAACAGAAAAAATAGGTTAGATTCTGCCGAAGTTAACAAGTATTTACAGCAGTGTTGGCAGAACAGCAACTTTGTGCTTATGTGTAACTTCAAATAATCAAGA
The DNA here is from genome assembly GCA_034509185.1 of Euphonia xanthogaster. Classification (NCBI taxonomy): domain Eukaryota; kingdom Metazoa; phylum Chordata; class Aves; order Passeriformes; family Fringillidae; genus Euphonia; species Euphonia xanthogaster. Next base: position 1,143,806 of record JAYDZK010000271.1, on the reverse strand, counting down.
GTAAATTTTATATCTCCCTTGAAGAATTTCAACAAAATAATGACTCCAAATTAGTTGTGTTTTACAACAGATAATGCTTGCACCACAAGACTACAGAATTTTGTGTTTTCTCCCTGAAGAAACACATAACAGTAGGAAAACTAATGCTGCATACTGAAGAGTATTTCTTCTGTATTCCTCCTGTTCTGTTAGCTTTGTAGATCATCTGACAAAGCTGAAACCATACAGACTATACATGAAAACAAGAATTTACTATGGAAAATTCTGTATGGCTAAAATTTCACATTCTGTGAATGCCTAAGAATGGATCTGGGGACAAGTTTCAGGTAGAGAATCAAGAATGTCTTCATTCCTTTAGTTAGGACACATCGAACTTTTCCTTGTTTGTTTTCCAACGATGACAAAATTTGTTGAGATATAATGGCTGCTGGGCAGCTTCCATGGAATTCATTGGCATCCCAATTAATTTTGGTAATTTTTATAAACATCTAGAAGAACAAGAAGAAATTTCTGCTGGTCAGATACCAGTGTCCTGGTGCTGGTCCTTTCTGCTCAAGGATTTGAGGCTGCTGGCAAGGGAGTGCTGAGGAAGTGCTGATGCTTCTGAGTGAATCAGTGACTGAACACATCAGTGTTCAGTGGAGGCAAACTGAGCTGCAGCTCCCTGTGCCTCTGTCTGGCTCTGCTCACAGATGCTTGATCACCCCACAGAACATCTGAAATGAAGGCAGCAGGACATCTGTCACCACAAGAGTGTGAATAAACATGGACAGTTTGCTAATCCTGCTCAGGCAGTTAAATATTAATTAAGGCGTCTGAACGTCCATATGCAAAAAGAGGCATACAATTTTATCCCAAAGCTTTCATTTTTACTATTGAAAATGTGGCTCTTAAAGTTGACAGACTGTAGAATCTGCTTTTGCCTCTAATCCTCTCAAATGTTCAGTAATAGATCACTTTTGGAAAAATGCTATTAGTTCTACTTAAATTTTAATGAAATTACAGGCTCAGTGTCACAAGATTATCAAATTATATCACTGAATGTTGTTGTAGGTGTCAATGCAGCCAAATGTTTTGTTGCATTCTTATTTTTAATAAATAATCTTAGCAAATTTGGGCATGTGTGTGCTACTAGATTGGAAGCTTTTTCTTTAATACAACTTTACCAGATTTACTGGGTTTAAAACAAAAAGAATGTTCCTGTTTGCAACTGGTTGATCCACACATCTCCTACATTTTTATGAAAACAGAAGGTAAATGCTTTCAAAATCCAACTATGCTGAATATCATAGGAAAATGCTACACTGGGCCAAAACCACCCTCATGGTAGGTTTATTAATGAAACTTGGCTTTCATAATGCATCTGCAACACCACAAAGAGTAATGTTCTTTCCACCTGTGTGAAAGTAAAGTAGGCTTCTGGCTCCCATTCTGTATTGCTTGATTTTTGTCCCCATTCTGAGCACAGATGTTGGTATGGAGACCCAGATTTATTCACCTTTTGTGTGCTTCAAATCTTAAATTACATGACTTTTTGTTTGATTTATTTTTCATTTAGTCATTATTTTCCAGTTTGTTGGGAGTTTATTTTTTCCATAAAATCAATATCTGCAGTTTGTTTTAAATAGTTGTGATTAAAACCTGTTATTTTGCTGAGTTTTACAGGCTATTTTTCACATTGTGACTACAGAGAGGAATTATGACATCAGGTAGCATCAGCAGTGCACCTTGTGTTAGTACCTCCAGATCAGCAGAAGCTTTAGAAATGAAATCAGATCATGGTCAGTTGTGAAAAAACCCCTTCATCAGAAAATCTCCCTCTTGGTTAGTCACATTTGTGCCTAAACTTTAAATCTGTTTGCAGTATTGGCTGGTTGCAACTGTCCTGGGTAAATGACCACTTTAATTCCTATTATGCCTCAGAGACACATAACAGCAATAAACCTTCCCAATTCTTCAAAATCAAATACTTTGTACATTTTGAATGAAGGAAAGCTAAAACTCAGTAACAAATAGAATTAAACCAACTTTCATTATGCTTTAGAGGCAATTCACCATAGGTCTTTCAGCTCAATGTCCCATTTTTTCAAACCAAGCTACTACAGGTAGGTTATTTTGCACTATTACAGATGTACAAATTTCTCCCTCCTGTTAGCATTGTACTTGTGCAGAAATCTGTGGTGTGCAATATTAGCACTCATGGTTGAAAGTTTGATTTTTCTGTCTGTATTGCTGCTGGTTTCTGTCACTGATGGGCTGCATGTGGAGAAACACAGTGATCATGTGCTTTTGCTGAATTGTCTGAGAACCTTGGGATCTTCAGGAATAATCCTTTTCAGTCTTCAGTTATTCTCACCTGAATAGCCTACATTTCCTATGCAAGAAAAATCTTCCTGGTGAAAATTCCAAAAGATAGTCTGAAGCAAAATCTGGAGCAATGGAGATCTTGGGATCTGTGTAAATCTCAAGAACTAAGTTTAAGAATTTCAGTCATTGCTATTTCATTTCTGACACTTACAGTGATATGATTAATTTAGCAATTTAAACTCCCAAACTACTAATTTCATACTACATGGTTTCTCAGTGGGAATGAGAATTAGTGCCTTGTAAGCAGGCCGTTTTTAAGAGTCAGCTCTTTAGATAAAATTATTTATTGTTTGTATAAAATTATGTCTTAGGGATTCAATATCATTCTGACAAGGTTGATTAAATAATAGTGTACAAATGTGAAATATATTAACTCAGTGCTTCCATTAGAAGTAAACAGATGTGTAAACTGAAAATAGAAAGAAATTACTAATTAGTGGGCTTATTTACAGATAATAACTAGAACCAAATGGAGAGTCAGCATACTGGAAAGTGCCCTCTTAAAAAATAGATTTATTTCTGAATTGTTTCGAGTGAGGGCTAACATCAAAAGTTATTGCAGGAGCATGACATTTTGTTAAAGAATCTGATTATAAAATTTTCTTCTGCCTAGCTGAACTGACATAGTTTTAGAAAAGATGATGACATCTCTCCTGGTGGGCACAGGGTTGTGTCTGAGGTCCTGTGTCTGGTCAGTCTATCCATGCCCTGCTGCCATTCTGGGAGTACATTTAGCCACTCACCAGTTGGGAATTTTTCATTTGTCCTCTGTGGGAATGAAATCCAGGTACATGAGATGCAGAAAGGTGAATCGGCCGGGTTCCTTACCTGGATAATCACTGGCCAAGACTGGGATTGTCTTCACCTGATGCAGATATGAATACTAGATTTGATTTTAAATTTGCTTTGTTTTCATGGGTACCTTGGTTGTTTAATTTTAAATGTGTTTGCCAGAAGTGCATTGTCTCAATAGGTCTAGCTCTCATTCACAGCTGTGAAATCTTACCCAAAGTCTTACAGCAGATGATGAAAAAGCAGAACCTCGTCTGGTGAATCAAACTGGAGGGGCAATCATGGGAGACTGGAACAACCTAGTACCTGAAAAAACAGTGTACGTCGGGAGGGAGGATACGTGTACACTGACATAAAATGATTTTAAATCAACCCGAACAAATAGGCTTAGTGCACAGGTTCCCTCTGTGAGCCAACTACCTGTCACGGGGCGAAGGAAGAGCGGCGGGACCGCCCCGCGGGGCAGGAGCAGGGGCAGGAGCAGGAGCAGGGGCAGGAGCAGGAGCAGGGGCAGGAGCAGGAGCAGGGGCAGGGGCAGGAGCAGGAGCAGGGACAGGGGCAGGAGCAGGGAAGGAGCGGGGAAGGGGCAGGGAAGGAGCAGGGAAGGAGCAGGAGCAGGGGCAGGAGCTGGAGCAGGAGCAGGGTAGGAGCAGGAGCAGGGCTGGGGCAGGGAAGGAGAAGGGAAGGAGCAGGGAAGGAGCAGGGAAGGAGCAGGGCAGGAGCAGGAGCAGGAGCAGGAGCAGGGGCAGGGGCAGGAGCAGGAGCAGGAGCAGGAGCAGGAGCAGGAACAGGGGAAGGAGCAGGGGCAGGAGCAGGAGCAGGAGCAGGAGCAGGAGCAGGAAAAGGGGAAGGAGCAGGGGCAGGAGCAGGAGCAGGGGCAGGAGCAGGAGCAGGGGCAGGGGCAGGAGCAGGAGC
>JAYDZK010000271.1:1099095-1136729 GCA_034509185.1 Euphonia xanthogaster | reverse complement strand
CGGTGATGAAGGGGCTGCTGGCGCCGCAGAACACCTTCCTGGACACCATCGCCACTCGCTTCGATGGCACACGTAGGGCTGGGACGGGATCGGGGAGGGGCCGTGGCGGCGGCGGCGTGGGGGGAAACCGGGTGGGGGAAACCGGTGCCCGGCAGGAGACGGCGAACGGGACAGGGCTCGCCCGGCCCCCTGACCCGGTGCCTCGGCCACCCACGCTCTGTACGGGACCGTCCCGTATGTGGGCTCGGTGCTCCGGTACTCGGCCCGTGTCCCGGGCCGCCCCCGCTGCCGCTGCCGGTGCCGCTCGGTGTCGCCGCAGCCGCGCTCAGCACCAGGGACAGATCCCGGTGTCTGCGGGAGGGCCGGAGAGGGCGCGGTCGGTCTCAACACGCCCGGGCTGACCCGGGATCCCCAGGCCCCCGTCCCGTGCCCGAGTGGTGCCAGTGTCCCCGGGCGCTGAGTTGCTCTCCGTGTCTATGAGCCGGGCCGGGATGGATTGAAGCCGGGATGGATTGAAGCCGGGATGGATTGAAGCCGGGATGGATTGAAGCCGGGATGGGTGATACGCGGGTGCCACATGCCAGCTCCAGCACTGCTGGCACCATGAAGCCACCCGGGGATGGGCCGTGTTCATGGCTGACCTCAGCTTCCCCTCAAAACCACCTGCAGCAGGTGTGTCCCGGGCCAGCTGCCTGCATGGCTGAGCATCTCCTCCCTTGCTGGGCGTGACTGGCATGGAGATGGCACTGGGAACCTGCAGCCACCTCCCAGGGCATTATCGAGGCACTTGGAGCACTCTGAGCATGTGTTGGCTGCCATGCTGAGATGCCTCCGAGCCTCAAGTGACATGGGCCAGCCCTGGTGGCACAGAGGGCCACTTGCCCAGGGAAGCTGAAATTTGGGATGTTATCCTTGGGGCTGCAATGTGTGAGAAATCTCTCTTCCCCGACTCTGACTGAGATGTGCCTGGAGGTGACAGGGCAGAGCCACATGTGCCTCATGATGGTGATCCTACTGTCCCTCCAGAGGGGCAGAGCTCCTGGATCAGGCTCTCCAAGGGAAAAGTCCCCAAGGAAGCTGCCTGCAACACCATGACCAAAACCTTGTGAATTTGCCCCGGAGAGCCTGGCATTGCCTGCAGTGCCCTGGCAGACCCCTGTCCAAAGCTGCCCAACCACCTCTGCTGGGCACTTTTAAACAGTGCTGGGCTTTGTGGGTTTGATGTGCCTCTTATCGGCTTTATCTGCCATGGAGAGGGGTTTAGGGCAGTGATACTCCGTGGGGAGTTAACCCTGCCTCTCCCAGGCAGCTGCAGCTCTGGGCCCTGGGGCACCCAACCAGGCACACTGCCCACCGTGGCTGGGGTCTGCCAGCCTGCCAGGGCCACATCCTCCAGCTCACTGAGCCACTCCCAAATGCAAACCCTTGTTTTCTGTTCTAATAACACATCCTGGATATCATCATAATCCCGGCTTCCCAGAGCCAAAATCTGGCCTTAGTCACAGCTTCAGGCTATTTTTGCTTCTCCGAGCTAATCCTGGGCTGAGCTGTGCTGTGGTGGCCCCACGGCACCTCCGTCAGCCAGGGCTGTCTGTGGTTGCCTCCCCTCCCTCCCACACCCTCTTGCTGCCTTTGCCTGGCCCTGGCACCACTCTGCCCGTGGTGTGCAGGTGCTGGCATCACCGTGGGCTCCTTTTTTCTGTGAGAGGGGGCAGAGCACATCCACCTGGCACTACTCTGCCCGTGGTGTGCAGGTGCTGGCATCACTGTGGGCTCCTTCTTTCTGTGAGAGTGTGCAGAGCACATCCATCTGATCCTGGCTGTGTGGTGCAAGGGTTCTGTGCTGGGCACCCAGCACCAAAGTCTGTTTTGGGGCTGGGAATACCCTGCTCTGCCCCTGGTTCCACCACAGTCCGTGCCAGCTGCATCCCCACTCCCTTGGCACCCTGCTAACGTGAGCCCCTCTGTCCTGCTGGCACCGTGGGGCAGGGCTGGGGGGCAGAGCAGCTCTTCTGTGACTGGGCAGGGCACGGGGCTGGCGAGCACTTTTCTGCAGCTGGTGCCACCTCCCACCACCAGGGCTGGGTGATGCTGGGGAGGCTCTGTGCTGCTGAGAGGATGAGGATGCTGCACTTCATCCCTGGCTCATGGCACCTGTGTGCTGGCCCTTGATGGTTTTTCTCCCACCCTCTCAGCTGGTTTCTCAGCACCCCACACCTCTGGAGAATCTCAGCACCACAGCTGGGCACCCCTGGGCTGGGCACGCCCAGCTGGGAGCTGCTGCTCCCACTAAGCTCCCTGAGCCCTGGCAGAGTGGCAGATGGTGAGGGGGAGGCGTGAGCTGCCTCGTGTGGGTGATGGGGGCCAGGAGACAGATCCAGGCTCCTTCCCCTTCCACTACATGGGGCTGGGGTCCTGCCTGGGCTGGGCAGGGGGTGAATAAACTCTGGCAGCAGCTGGGGACATCCAGCAGCAGCATGGAGATCTGGCTTCACTTCCCAGTGGGACAAGTGGGGGGCTGCGGGGGCTGAGCTGCTGTTTGTGCCCCCTGAGGTGGCCCCAAGGCCTCGGGGGCAGCAGTGTCTCCTTTCAGACAGCAACTTCATCCTGGCAAACGCTCAGGGCCGCTGTGGCTTCCCCATCGTCTACTGCTCCGATGGCTTCTGCGACCTCACCGGCTTCGCCCGCACCGAGGTCATGCAGAAGAACTGCAGCTGCCGCTTCCTCTGCGGGGCTGACACCAGCGAGCCCGTCCTGCAGGGCATCGAGAAGGCCCTGGACAGCAGGCAGGAGTACCAGACTGAGGTCTGCTTCTACAAGAAGGGTGGTGAGTGGCACGTGGGGCTGGGTACTGGCCACAGCTCCAGCTGGGATTTGGCCCCGCCATGGTCTCGTGGTGTCTCGGTTTGGAAAGACAGGAGTCTGCTAAGGAAGGCAGGAGCATCCCCTGAAATGGAGAATGTGAACCCTCCCCACCCTCTGAATTGCTATAGATTTTAAATTAAGGGGCTCTCAGGCAAAAAATATGGGAGCAGGAAATAACAGTTCTTTATCAGGGAAGAAAACAAAAGGATAAAATAAACAATGCAGTGAACTAAACCAACACTGACAGAGTCAGAACTCAGCCTGACACCCTGTGAGTGTTGGTAGCAGTCCCATTGGAATTGTGGCTGCAGCCTCCCTCTGCTGGAGCAGGGATCCTGTAGACAGATGCAGTCTCCCTCTGAAGATCCAGGGGAAAAGGCAGCTGCTGTTCCTCTGGGAAATCCAGTGGAGAAGATGTGCTGGTATTTCAGAACCTCCAGATTATATCTGGGTAGGAATGCTTGGCTCCTCCTTCTGACCAGAGCGTCTCCCAATGGGATGCTGCAGCTCTTATCAGCCATGCAGTGACATTCAATGGCTCGTTATCAGCAGATGTCCCCTGCCAGGGAGGAGTGATTGTGATCACTCAGGGAGAGATAAGGAGAATTGCCCACTTGACAGGAGACAGCTGCCATATGATGGTAATAGAATACATTTTACCTTGCAATCTGGAACATCATGTTCAGCCTAAACCTCATGGATTTTTGAGGAGGCTGTGCCATTGCCTTCCCTGATGTCCAGTGTAAGTTCTAAAAGCTCTGTGTCAAACCTGGCTTGCAAGGCTGGCAATGACCTTGGGTGTCTCTAGGTGGTTGATCCTTTCAGCAGCAAAGCTGTTGGTGACCTCAGGTGCTGCCATTTTGGGAGGAGTTCCAGTGGAGTGCTGCCCTCCCATTTTGTTTCTTCCAACTGGGACTGACAGGCGACCCTTTGCAGCCTCCCTGTCGGCGCCCCTGGAGTCCAGCTGCATCAGGTGGAGTTCTTCACAGAGCTGTTCTAGGAGCTCCTTTCCTTGGAGTCTTGATTCAAAAGGTAAGATTGAAGAAGAATATAGGCAATTTTCCTCTTAGTGGTGGAAGTACATGAAGCTATAAATGGAACTGTAGCTGCTTGATAAAATTATCACTCCAGAAGTTTAAAAAAGTTAAAAGGCTGGTTTTCTTAGCCAGCTTTCAAAAAAAAAACAAACAACTTTTAAACATGATTTAAAAAAAATAATGAACATTAAAAAAATTCTGAATATTCTAAATATTTTAATCGTCATGGTCTTAACACTTCAAGCCAGTAGCTGAAGTTTTGCAGCGTGTTTGCATATTTTCCAAATATGAGAAGCCATTTTGGAATATTGGGAAAGGAAGAATAAAATGTTGTATGGATGGTATTATTTTAAAAAGTTTAGCTTACCTCCTGGTACTTTGCTGGATCTTGCACCTAATTGAAGGAAGGTTTGTGTAAATGTGGGTTTATCACACCTCAGTGAGAAAATAATGAGTTAGTGCACAATTTTATACCATTTTTTAAAAATTTCAAAAAATATAAAAAAAGTTATTATAAGAGAGGGCTGAAGGAGGGCTGATATATTCAGTGTAACATTGTGCACATTTCAAAACCCGTATGTGCACACTTTTCTGTTAGGTAAAATTGAAGACAAGAGCTGTGTTCAGGCCTATTGAAGCCCCAGAGATACCCAACAGCAGAAGAATTAGGCCTCCTGACAGGTATTTAGGAGAAACCAGAATGAATTCTTACTGTTTTCTCCTGGTTCAAATCTATTGAATGTTGGGAAATTAATTCACCTTGGAACAAAGTTTGGTTGTTTTTTTCTTTATGGCTGCACTTCAGCCAGATGGTTTTTGAGTTGAACTGTGGGCAGAGGTCAGAAGGGGCTGGAATGTCCTTAGGCTTTATTTCTGAAGCTGTTTCACCAGAAGTTCTGTGTCAGCTCTGGAGGGGTTTCTGCTGAGCTGTCGTGTGATTTGAAAGCAGTTGAAAGAGTTGATGAAGGAAATGGGGCGCTGTGCAGCAATGGGAACCCCACTGGAAGAGTTAATCTGCATCTTGAGGTCTGTCCCTGTTTGCAGGCATGGTGTGGAGGGATTGTGGCTTTGCTTAAATACTATTTTCTGTCCCTTTTCATTAGATTGTGCTTTTGTATGTGCTAAGGGTGCTTGCCAGCATCCAAAGTGAGGCAGTTTCTAAGAATCATTTCTCTCTTATTTTCATTGATATCTCAGAGTCAATATGTTATATATATATGTATGTATATATATATATAGAGTCATGTTTGCTACCCTTAATTTTGGGGTTGTTTTGGGCATGTCTGTAAGCAGTGGGGAAGAAGAATACTATTCTAGAATCCTAAAACCCTATTTAGGTCACTAGACAAAACAAATAATGCAAACATTTTTATCAGTTAGAAAGCAGTTAGATAAAATGGTACCTGATGGTGAAGCATCCTGGGGTAGACCATGGGTAGGAAACAACGAAAATCTGTTGGCAAAATCAGTAGCAGCTCTACAGAGAGAAGAAACCCTGGCTTTTTACCTCTTTGCAGCTGAGACACATTTTTAAGGCAAAACAGCAGAGTGTAGTGTTGTAATAGATAACTGTCAGCAAATAGCAATAAGGGGAAATGGGGAATTGTATTTCAAATAAATAAAATTTGAAATCTTTTAGTAGCACCTCATGGAGTTTCTATTATTGTCTGTTATTTTAATGAGTTGAACAATATCCTATTTTTAGTGGAAGGTCAACTTGAACTTTATTTGAGCAGGGTCTCTGGTTCTGAACACAGATAGGAACACTTTAAAGGTGATAACAAAAGGGAGGGCTTGGAGCCAGACCTCCTTAACCTATCATTAGGGGCTCAGATAGCCATCCATGTAAGAACTGTGTGCCACTTAAATAGAGAATAGTCCTTGTTCTGGGCTCAAACTGCATGCAGTGAAAATAGCACTGAGACTCATGTGGAAGGATTTTGGGGTTTTATTTAAGATTTTAAAATAGGTCCAAAAAATATTAATGATTATTTTTAAAAAATGAAATGCTGCCATCTGATGTCACACCACTTTCTTTTGTGTGTTTTTTTTTAAGTAAATGCTTTTTCAGTTTCTTAAATACTAGAACTCTAGTTTTCAGACCAATAACTCCAGTACCTGCAAAAATGTACACATAAGAAATGTTAACCATTAGTTTATTAAAGTATTTCTGGCCCAAGCAGTATTATTTTAATTCTACTGTCACCCACAATGGTGCATATCCAGTGGAACTGCACTGATGAGTGAAATTATTTAGTTTACTGGTAGTGAGATACTGTCAGGTATCCCAAGTTTCCATGTTAGACTTCACTGGGAAGATGTTTCTTGTAGTGGCTGTAGGTTTAGGGCAGTAACACATTTTTTGGATAGCTGTTGGTTGAGAAGCAGTCCAGAGTGCCAGCACAAAGCCAAAGGCTGTGGAGCTGCTCAGGCTGTAGGGTTCACACTTCTGCTGGAACATCTGGAATTTGTTGGTGTTGCAGCTGGCTGAAGTGTGTGCATTCACCAAAGGAGGGATGCTGATAGGACATTTAAGGGAGATGATTTCTGACCTTCCTAGGAATAAGCAATACTAGTGTCTCGTAACCCTAACATAGGAGTGAGGAGTAGAGATGATGTTCTGCAGATTTATAGTGTAAATTGTTTCTGAAAATGTTTTACTCTCCTCAGCCTGCTTTTTGGCCTCAATTAAAGAAAGTGTGGGTAAGCTGCTTCAGTGTTGTTATGGTTTTATTCCAGTACTCTGCCACTGGCATTCTCTCTGATCTTGAGTAATTAATTTTCCCTCTGTGATTCTGTTTCCTTCTGTGATAGTGGAACACAACCTCTGCTTGAAACAGTGCTTTGATAGAAAGACTGTAGGAAAAGGAAACATGATTACTAAAGAAGAAAAAGAGAGCTTGTTCTGAATGTTATAAACCTGGGAAAAATCTTAAATTTTCATCTCACTAGATATAAGAAAGTATTAATGAGACAAGTTTGAGGTGTGATGCTTTATCCCACCTCAAAAGTTGATTTTTTTTTTCCCCCCTAAACCTTAATTAAACCTTTTAATGCCACTAGGTCAATCAGGCAGCATTGCTTGCCATGGGGATTCTCCAATATTCATAAAGAACTAGGCTTATGCTGTTTTCTTGGTAGATTGATTGTAAGGTTTGATGCATCACATTATTTATGCTGAGAACTGTGTTTAAGAACTTGGTGGAAATCTTATCTTCTTGTGAATTTTTACTGCTCTTCAGATGAGGATTGAAAAAGTGCTCTAGGGAGATAGTAAACAGAGACAGAATTGAAAGGAAATAAAAAAAGAAGTGCTGTGTTTTTTTGGGTTTAATTTGTGGGGCTAAGATTAAAAAAATCTTCCAGTTACTTCATTGCCAGCCTACACCTAAATGCAAAGCCTGTTTAAATAAAGTGGCTTTCAGTGAATAAATGTTATTAATGGGTCTGAAACCTTCCACCTTCTCCAGCTCTCCTTTTTGGTGTCTGTGCATTAATAATGTTTCTTGTTGCTAGTGGTAAGAAATTATGGAATCTGAGATGGTTATAGAGTAGCCTGTCAGATTTGTCTGGAAATTTAAATAATTTAGCAGGTGCTTTATAGACTTTACCTGGTGTTAAATGGGCCAGGTCCTTCCCAGGTGTTGGAGATACTGCTCCATTCCAGAGCATGGTCTGGCCTACAGAGTACAAGAGGTCTCTCTGCAGTACAACAGCATGGACTTTTCTTTGCCTGATGAAGTAGAAGATTTTAGCATCCTGAATATCTTATTTTGTGTGTCAGCTAGAGGATTAAAGGAAAATGCAGTAATTGTTTTTTGTGGCTTCTATGAAGTCTGATTTGCACTTGCTGTACTGACTGTAGCAAAAAGGTTAACAAATTTTATTGCCAGAGTGCTATTGGTAACAACCAATAAAGCTGTATAGGAAATACTGAAATTAAGAACAAATAGTAAAAAAATTCTGTTACGTATTCTCAGCAATGTTTCATATCTTGGAAATCCTCAGGTGCCCTGTCCCTATATATCTTGGTAAAAAATACACATCCTGACGACTTTGTTTTAACTTTTCTTCATTTTCTAGAAGGCAATAGGCCTTTGCATTTTCTGAAACTGCCAGGATAATAGATTGTGTGTCATTGTAGGATACCATACAATAGAAAAAAACAACAGAGAAAACAAATTTGGTGCCAAGTTCCTGGGTGAGAGCTTTATGAATCCCTTTGCTGTCCAGTTCAGGAGTCTGAGAGTGAGTCATTGCCTCCAGGCTGAAGTTGGCATACAGTCAGAATGCATGGCAAAACAGTTGCTGTGCTGGAAATTCCAAGAATAATCACTGGAACTGTAAGTAATTTCATGCTTCGTGTCATCTAATTGTTCAAAACCTTTTCAACTCTTTTCAACTTTCTTGCCAGGCTTGTGCTCGACTATATAGCTTTAAGGATGCCCATCCCCCTGCCAGCCCTCCAGCAGCCGCTGTGTCCTGTCAGTCATCCTGAAATACACTGGGAGCTTGTCAGGCAGTGCCTTGCAGATGCCTCAGGAGCCCCATAGTGAGCCAGGGCAGTTGCACTGAAGTTCCTAACACAAGGAAATTACATAGACACTTGCTTTAGTGCTGCATATGGACCATATGTTTTCTAGCATAGGTGAGTGATGCACTGTTGGCTTTCTAACAATCTAGCAGGAAATGGATTCTAAAGTAAAGGATTTCTAATTTATGCAGAATGTCTTTGGCTCTGCTTTCTGACACTTATTAGTTTATGTCTGTATACGGTGTACTTATAGGTTCTAAAAAAAGCTGCAGGTGCTGTGTTCACGTTGCATTGCAGATGGATATAGACTTTGGCTGTTTTTCCAATGTCTTTTTCTTACTACACCAGAAGACTCAATAGTTTTGACATCTGATAAAAAGACAGAATTTTCATTATCTTGAGGTTGGTAGCATTTGGTAGGAGTGTGCAGGTGGTTGGTTTTCTGGCTGTTCTGGGACACAACTGTATCTTGTAACACATGCTTACCATCCTAAGTGTTGTAAGAGCTGCTGGTGTACAGGGCTGAGATTGCCTCCTGTAAAGGTTAATCTAACTGAGTGTGAGGTTATACAGCCTTTTACCAAAATATCTCACAGTTAGGACCCCTGCTGTAGCAAGGGGGATGTTATACTGCAGTAGAAAAATGCATTAAAAAAAAAGGAAGGTGGTATGTTGGTTTTCACTTTTTTCCTGAGGCAAACATCAGATTTTGTCATCTTAATGAATATGAAGGACAGAGGTTCACTTAGTAAGTAAAAATGCCAGAGAAAATGCCAGGATGATCTTCACTGGCTGTTTATTTTTCTTTCTATCACCTCTTATCCTTGCCTTAGTTAAAAAGAAATAATTAAAGAACCCAATTTAAATATTGATTAGCCTATATGGTATATAACAGTAAGAAGAGCCTGGTAAGCTAAAAATATGTAGTCAGATTATCAAAATAATTTAAGATCTTGTGGTTTTCGCTGCATTGGCTTGCAAAACTGTTTCTGTCTCTTTAGAAACAAAAGGAAGTTTCACGAAGCATTAGAATTTTACTTAAAAAATATTGCTGGAATCAGCAAGTGAGCCCTTAAGTGAGTTATTTATATCTTAGAATATAATTGAAATTTTCAGAGACAATAGTTTTTGCAATTGACTTTCAGCTGATGACTCGTTATGGGCCCGACTCAAGGCTAAAAGCTATTATTGGCTTAACTGGCTTTTGAACTCAGGGCTCAAGCAAAGAATAAAAATGCTGATGTTAGACAGTATGCTAAGGGCAAGAAACAAACAAACAAGCAAAAACCACAGAACAACCCAGAAGAGGGAAAGTCATGACACATGGGTTCATATTTTTTCTGGCCTGCAAAAATGGGGTTGGATTTGTAATCCTTTCCAAGTTTGGGAGTGCTCTGTGGTGGGATTCTGGAGCACACTAGTCCTTTACTAACAGGAGTTGACTTTAATTACAACTACATATTTTTCTGCCGAAATTTAGAAAAGCCCTGGTGATGGCAGATAGCGTGTAGCAGAGGAGATAATGCTGTGAGAATGGAGAGCAAGTGGCAAAATGTTTAATTTCTCCATTTTGAGTAAAGCAGGTGCTGACACCCTTCTATCAAGGAATTGCGGGGGAGCCATTGCAAGGTTTAAAGTGTGAGTGCATCTGCAGAAAAATACCTGAGTCAGCTCGTGGCTTCTTTAGGGCTCACTAGGAGCACGAGGTGCCGTCCCCATCCACTTTACCTGTCCCCTTGTCACTGATGTGTGTCTAACCAGAAAAAAATGCACAGCACTGTTGATACCATCTGTTTGCAGCTGTTGTGATGGATTTCAGTAAGTGCCATGTTTTGGGAGACTTGTGAAAATATCGAAGATAAGGGTTGGTAACCAGCACCATCATAAAGATTTATTATTTTTCCTAATGTGAATAAAAAGCAGATTCATTGAAATATTGGCCAAAGATTTAGAAACCCAGTGCATTATAGGTGGCAGAAAAGGATCTGGTTTCTTCGGAGCATGTAATGATGTGGTTTGATGCAATCCCAGGGAAGCTGGAGGACAGCATCTTGTTGAATGAAAAGGCTTTTTGGTTAAGGGGTGGGCACAAGGAAAGCAGCTCAGGAGCTTCTCTGCCGCGCGTTCAGAGCTGCAGCACCGGGCGCAGCCAGAGCCGGGGCTGGCAGCGCTGCAGGGCGCTGCGGGGAGGGGCAGGCAGTTCAACAGCAGCGCACTTGGGGACTGGAGCTCACCGCAAGTGCGGGAATGACAGACATTGGTAGCGTTCAGAGCAAGTTGTCAGTATTGGACAGAAAGATATCCGCTGGCAATTCCAGTTTTGGGAGTCTCAAAGTTTGTTTCCTTGGTGTTTGTTTATGAAAAACGCCAATCGCTTGTTTTTTAAAATGTTATAAGAGTTTAATAGTAATAAAATGGTTATAAAAATAGTAATATAATTATAGTAATAAAAATTTGGACAATTTGGATTAGGACAATATGAGACAATAGCAACAAAGAGTTATGGACGTCTGGGTACCTTTTTCTGGGCAACATAAACCCGACAAAGGACACAGGTTAACCGAGGACTAACCCTTAAAGACAACAGCCTGTTGCATATTCATACACCTCATCCATGATACATAAATTCCATTCAAACAAAGATTTCTGTCTGGTCATCATCAGCTTCTTCCTCTGAGTCCTAACTGGCATCGTCATGGCTGAGCGAGGCGGGAAGAAGTTCGTTTCTCCTGATAATGGAGCAATAAATTCTCTTTCTCTGAAAGATTGAGGTGTCCTGTGGCTGCTATCTCAGTGTGAGTCCTTTCTTTAGGAAAAAAGTATCCTACATAGCATAGTTTCTATTTTAACCTTATGTTATTACCTAAAACTATATTTGACACACTACTTAAGAAAATTAATACAGCATAACTTTCTAACATAACACATATAATATTCATTTGAATATTTGTGAAAAGCCAATCATAAATATGCATTTTTCACATTGTTGAAAGTATCTAAACGTTAAATGTGTAAAATATGGGCAGCTAATTTGATTTGACATTTCTAGAGCTCTCTTTCCATTCATATCAGTGGAAGGAAAAGTGTTTTTTTTTTTGGTTAGTCTGATCTCAGGTTTCTGTTTTGTTTTTCTTTTGGATCAGATTTAAAACTGAAAAATCAGTTCATTCCATATGCTATTGCCTGGCTGGATGCAGCTGAATTTGTAGGAGCTTTGCTCTGCCTCTAGTATAGTTTGTAATTAAAGAAAAACTTGGCATTTGTGTAACCTTTAATAAGAATGGCACAACCCTAAATTGCTTTATACCTTAATTCTTTAATTATTGCTCGTATTATCTTTGCTTGTAAGTGAAATGTGGATAACTCTCCAGATCCATTTCTACACCACTTGCTACAGGAACCCAGAAGCTACTGTGCTTTATTAAATCAGTGCTAGGTTCACTGTAAGGTGACAGTATAACTCTTCAGCCTGCACAATTGCAGTACCTTATTACTTCATTATACAGCAGCAGTAGTTGTAATAAGTCTTGCTTAAAAAGGACAGATATCCATTATTTGTGTATTTGAAGTCTTTATTGGCTAAAAAGGCTTTGCCAGGCTGTGTTTTATAAGAAGTTAAGTTACTGCAAAATTTAGTGTCTTTTATTTTGGGGCGATAATCGGTTGCAATCCAGGTAAAGCAGTTATAATTCTTTGTTGACACACACACATTTCAGGCTAATGGCCTGAGCCATGGCCCAGTGAACTTGGTGGAAACTATTAATTCACATCAGTAGATTCTGCATCAAGTTCCTATTGAATGATTTATTCACTTTAAAGACCTTACTTGGCTTTACTTCCATCTAATTGACTTCAGTAATAGACTTTCTCAACTTAATCTGTCTTGACACCTAAAAAATATTTGTTATTGCAGGGTATAAAATAAAAAAATGTTTCCCTTTTTCTGCTGTTAATTTCCAGATATTTAAAGGACTGCTGTATATGCTTTTTGTTCTTAAGGTGCTTATTATATAACCCTTGTAATTTGGCATGTGGAATAAGATACAGACATTGTGCACATAGCATTATTGTTTTTGTTTTGTGATAAACTCAGTAATGGAATTTAATGTTTTTGCTTTAAAGATCCTTTGTGGACTAGTAGAGGATTTTATTTAATGGTATTCCAATTCAATTATCTTTGTATTTTTTTAACATATGGTCAGTGTAGAAATCTGTGAGTGAACATAAGGAGTTATATATACTTTATGATTTTACAGTTTATGTAAGTATCAGCATATTTTCTAATGGTTTAGAAATGGGGAATTGGAAACATTAATTGTATTTCTTGAGATCAGACTGTTATGAAACAAGTTTATATTCACATAGGCAGTCTCTGGGCTCTGACAGAAGGCAATGAGGCTTTTAGTCATGGTTAATATTGGCTTATTGCACTTCTCTTGTTTTGTACCCAGGTGAAATGTCAACAAAAATGCCAAACATTAAACTGAAAATTGATCCTCGGAATCTGCAGATCCAGACTTTTACGGTGGAGAAATTACTGGAGCCACTGATAATTCAGGTATTTTAGAGTTGCAGAAAGTAAGCTGGGATAACCATTGAGGGAAGGGAGTAAGGCTGAAGAACTTTTGACTAAAGACATTCTGAAAGTCACACCCACAGCTCTTCTGCACTTGTACTTTACTCTGGCTCAGGAGCTTTCCAGGGGTCTGCCTTCCAGATTTGGTCATTCATTTGGTCACTTCCAACTTTGCCACCCAGTCTGTCTTAGTAAATGCTGCATGTTCTAGCTGGTCTCTTGTACAGTGTTATCTAGGAGATGCTTAAATGTAAAATACACTGAAAATGGATTTCCAGTGCATGAAATACGTAATTCTTTAAAAATAAAGTTGTATTTTCCCCATTTGAAGCTTTGCCTCTCCCAATTTATTTTTTTTTGTCTTTTCTTTCCTTACTCATTTTTCCTGTCTGGAAGGTTACCTTCCTCAGAAAGTAACCTTTTCTTTTCTATCATGACTTCATTTCCAGCTACTATTAACTGAACTGCTTCTTTCTCATTTTGTCTGCCTTTCTTTATTTGTTTTTGCCTGGATGTGACTGATGGTGTAAAAACCCTGAGTTAACAGGTCAGTGGTTTGTGGAAGTTGTCAAGGATATGTGGATGGGTTATAAAATTAGTTTCAAAGTAGTAAGAATAGATGTCTTGGTAGACTGAATTTAAAAACCTCTTATAGACCAGTAGGTCAGACTGTGCTGAGGCAGCTGCAACACTGTGGGTGTTTTTAGAGGAGGTAAAAAAAAGTAAATTTTGCTTTGAGTTTGGCAGGATCAAAGAAACCTGACAAAAGAAAAGAAAGTGCAGTTCCAGAATAAAACAAAGAAACCATCTAAGTTTTGTGGGGTTTTTTCCCTCCCAGCTCTTCTCAACATTGAAAAGCTTGAGGCTGTTCAAATTGGAAATGCTTTTGTTCTAAGAGAGTATTTTGACTGGCTTTTCCCTCTCTTAAGCTTAATGCTTTGCTTGTTTCATACCTGTGGAAGGAAAACTTACGTTTTGAGTGGATCCTTCAAAAGAAAATGTTAAAAGTATAAAAATAGGGATTAAAGCTCATACTCAATGAAGGGTGATTGAAAGGCTAGAAAGATAATAAATGAAAATTAGTCTGTGATTAGAAAGAGAATCAGACCAGTCACAGAAAAAAATGATGTTCTTGCTAGATTCAGATTAGCAACTGATGCTTGGAATGCAATTTAACTTTATTTTGAGATTTCTATTGTAATTTATTTATTTAATAGTTGTGTAATGCTGTGGCAGGAAAGAAACAATGGAAGTGCTTGAGGTTCTCTGAAGTCTGTCCTTGCCAGCTATGCTAAGTGTTAGGGCAGTCATTAGATTAACAGCATCAACACAGGAAAATATTGAGACACAAGCAGCCTGGGAAGTAACTAGGAGGTAGTTGTGGAAATAGCTGCAGATCACTTGCTGAACTGACCCTCTTCCCTGCCATGTGCAATTGGCAGTGGTGATTACTGTGAAACTCTGAAAATAGTATAGCAGCTGTGTTGTGTAAAACCCTCTCTGAGTTGGCAACTTCACTCTCCTTGGAATAAAACACTGCCCCTAGATTGCCCTGGGTGTTTCCCTCTGTCTGTGGCCTTTATTGTATTCCAGGTGTTTTGAGGATGTTAGTTGTGAAAGGAAGGCTTCTCAGTCTAGTTCTCAGTCAGTGCATCTGGCACATCAAAAAAGGTAGTTGTCAAAGTTAGTGTGGTTCAGCTGACACAATGTGTAGAAAAATCCCTGCATTTTGGAGTCCCTTGGTTCACTGATGAAAAGCAGGCAAGTTGAAAGGCTTGTATTCCCACCTGGCATCCATACCACAGGCGTTTGCTCACAGGGGAAGCACACACTGTTGGTTTAGTTCTACATATGGTGAGTTTGCCTTCTGCTCACTGGGTGGGATTAGCCAGTGTTTATTTGTATATAATACAAATACATTCGATTTGAAACAGTGGACAGGGGTTCTGCTGTTGTCATTAGATCAGAGTTCATGTCTTGTTTTTCCTAAATATCTAGGGATAGACATTGAGTTACACTGAACTACATTGTTAACAAAAAAGAATGTTTCATGAGTGATGCTTAAAAATACTTTTTATATTAAAATAAAGGTGAACCAAATATTATGATACTCAAGGTATCAAGACATTGCTTCCTGAACTACTACAATATTAAGAGATTGTCTCCAAGTGCTGCCAGTAACTGAAGACAGCATTGGAAGAACTGCTTCAGAGTTTCCTAGAAACTTAGTATTTGGCATAACCAGATACCCACCTCTTCAGCCTAATAACTAATGGCAATAGGAGGCAACAGTGGCATGATTCAGCTTTGTAAATGTGGAGGCACATGGCCTGGGAAATGGCTTAGAGACTCCTCGTGCCTTTAGCACAACTGTGTTGCTCCTACCAGAGCTAGGCTGGGGATCTACTGTGCAGGGTAACAAAGGCACACTGTATTAGTCTGTGCTTCAGTTCTTTCTGGGTAGGAGTGTATAAAGTTTTTACATTCCTCATTGGGGTTCTGTTTTAGAGAATTCAGAGTAGTTTTTCTTTTTTCCATGATCTCCATGAGCAAAGAGCTATCTAACAAATTTTGGCTTGTATTTGAGATCGGCTGCTGCCTCCAGTATTTCCTGAGAGTGATGCTGAAGATGCAGGGTCTTACAGTCAAGAGTTTTCACCTGCAGGAATCATTATTTTTTTATACTTTTTCATTTGTTTTATTTCCTTTCCTCCTCAACATGTCAATGAACAGTATATAGAATGATATTTAATATTAAAAAAACTGCAGTAAAAATCTGCAAAGTAGGATACATTATTTTCTAGTAAAATAGTGATTAAATACTAAAATTTAAAAAAACCCTTCTATTTGATAGATTTTTTTGGGCCACTTCTAATTTTGATGGTGTTTTATGCCTTTCTTATTGGAAGTATTAGCCTGTAATCTGTAACTCATTCTTAAAAATATGGACATTGAAACTGTCTTAAATGTTCTAAAACTGACATTGAAGTGTTTGTAAAAATAAAAGATAAAGATTTTTATTCCCAGTGCATTCTCTACCAGCTGGCTGATTTATGTGCAATAAATAATTCCGTTTTCTTCCTTTGAGCCAGAGTCAGAAAAATACCCAAGCCTTCTTTAACAATCTGAGCCAGAGTTGTTTCTGTTGCTCTCTCCCTTGTGACGTGCCAAAGCAGTTGATGTCAAGTGGATGGTCCTTTTCCCCCCCTAAAATGCATGAATGGTGCAGGGGTCAGGGCTTTTATGTTTGTAGATGTGTTTATAGAAATGTTACCCACAGGATATTCATCAGTTACGTTTGGAAGTAATGTTTCATGAAAAGCACTAGAGTGCATGAATTCATGGATGAGATCTGAAGGTGAGCTAAGGCACATGTAGCACTGTACTACCCATGTTCTGGCAGAGGGAACAGGAGCATTAAAAAGGATCAGCAAACTTTATGAAAATAAGATCTGCTTTAAAATATCTGTACAACACTTAAGAGAAATGTTTTTGGAGTCTTTCCTTAGTGTTGCAGCTCAAGCAATGCCTTAGAGAATAGTCTTTCAGAAACATTCTGTTGGAGTGTGGAGGCTGTATTCAGCTGATGAGGAATGTGGAGTGGGATGGTCTATAAAAACAAGTTCTTTATGGGTGTTGAAGTGCATTGGTAAAAATGAAATTTGGTCTAAGCTGCAGTAAATCTAAATTGTGGGCAAATTGGTATATAATTTTAATGTTGAGAGCATGCTGAAGGGTTTGGAGGTGTTGAGCTCTGGCCACAGGGATACCCCTTTGGTAAGAAGAGAAAGCATTGTGAAAGCTGTTTGTACTCATTTTGGGTATTTGTTCTGGGATGCCTTGCAAGTCTTACACTGGGGGTGTGGGAAGACCCAGCACTTCTGGGGAGGGAGAACCTGTGGGTGCTGGCTGATAGCAGCTGACCACGAGGCAGCGTGTGCCCAGCTGGCCAGGGAGGCCGGTGGGAGCCTGGCTTGTATCAGAAATGGTGTGGCCAGCAGGACCAGGGCAGTGACTGTGCAGTGGTGAGGCCACACCTTGAGTCCTGTGTTCAGTCTTGGGCCCCTCGTGACAAGAACGATGTCGAAGTGCTGGAGCCTGTCCAGGGAAGGGCCAAGGAGCTGAGGAAAGGGCTGGAGCACAGGTCTTAGGAGGAGCAGCTGAGGGGGCTCAGCCTGGAGAAGAGGAGGCTCAGGGATCCCTTCTTGCTCTCCACAACTCCCTGACAGGAGGCTGTGGCCGGGTGGGGTTGGCCTCTTCTCCCAGGTAATGAGTGCTAGGAGAAGAGGAAATGGCCACAGGGTGCACCAAGGAAAGTTTAGATTGGATGTTAAGAGACGTTCTTTCCCGGAAAGGAGTGTCCAGCGCTGGAACAGGCTGCCGAGGGGCACGGTGGAGTCACCCTCCCTGGAAGCAGGCAGAAAGCACGTGGGTGTGGTGGTTTTGGGACATGGTTAGTGGTGCACTTGGCAATGTTAGCTTGACAGCTGGACTTGATGCTTTTGGAGGTTTTCCTACCTTAATGGTTCCATGATTCCTGCCTTGCTGAAGCCTCCTCAGATAGAGCTGGTATTTTTTATTTTATTATGAGCAGGTTTTAAAACAAGCAGTGACAGGAGCTGGAATGAGGATTAATAGAACAGTGACATTTCTGTTAACTTTGCTTTGATCCTACAGAAGGAGGAGCACAAAAGATGTTGCATATTGAGTAAAATTGCGTTAGATTGAATTCAGTACTTTTGCCCATTCTGGGTATTTATGCTGAGCTTGCTTGTCTGTCTCTAAAGCAGAGGGAATATCTTTGCTTATTCATAATTATATATTTTTTTATTTTCATAACAATATAAATTCACTTGTAGAATGCAAACCATTATTATCTCTTTTGTTTCTTTTAAATGTAGGTTACAACATTAGTGAACTGTCCACAGAATCCTTCTAGTAAGAAAAAGGGCCGTTCCAAAAGAGCTCGTGTCTTGCTTGCTTCTGTGGAAGAAGCCACTTGGAATCTGTTGGACAAGGGAGAAAAAATTGCCAAGGAAGCAGTTGTGTTTAAAGAGGAGCTTCATGCAGCCCTCGCTGATGTGCGGAAGGAGAGTAAGTACATGGAAACAATTCAGGCACCACGAGGAATTGGTTTAACCATGCCTGGTGTCAAAGTGAAGCTAGAATATCTGTGGGAAATGGGTTGTGATATGCAAATGTCTGAGCTTGGAGTTGTCTAATTACATATTCTGGGATAGCACCTATTAGGAGGTAAAGTGTGCAAGCTGGGCCCCACTGGGAAGAAATACATATATCAGTGCAAGTTTTGTTGTTTGGAATGTAGTTTTTTTTTCTTTTCATGAGGACAGGATGCCTCTTGATCATTTTAGTGGCTGTTAAGCATGACTAAACGTTAATGTATATTTTAACTTCTTGTGAAGAACTGTTTACCTGAATCTCAGATTAAGGCCTTTTAAATCTTCCCTCTTTTGTGCATTAGTAAGGATTTCAGTTGGGAAGGTACAATAGTCCAGTGTGGAGGTATGCTTTGGGAGTAGGAGGAGGATGGATCCTTTAGCCTACCATAGGAGACATCCTCTCCTGATAGAGCAGCTCCTCTCGGGTGAGTTGTGTCATATTCTGTGTTCTCCTGACTCAATCTTTCAATTTTGAACCTAATTCCCAGAGCTAGGCTAGTTTTTGTGATCTGCAGAGAATGTTGTAGCCATTTTCTTGCGGGCTCTTTGTTGTTTTCTTGAGTTTTACTTTTCCCCATGGAAACTGGGAATATTTGGGTGAGCATGAAGGCCATGAGTCACATGACCAACATTCTAAATGTGTTCCTGCAGAAATCACAAGTTAAAGTTCATTTATGTTTTGATTATATCATCCTGCCCTTGCTAAAGTTGGAACTTAATCAGGTTTTTCTTTAAATTGAAGTTTATTTTCTTTGTTCATCTTGCACATGCAGCTGGGGTGGTTTCTGAGTCTCTGCTGCTGTTCAGGGCAGTGATTACTTGCTTTTGGCTGCCTCTGAATCTAGACATGGCTGTGGTTTAGAGTTTGATCTATGCAGATGGTGTCTGAGATACCTTAAGGTCCTTTGTGATTAAAAGCGTTATGACCAGCAAGTATCACTGTTATCTGTCACACTGAGCAGCTGAGGCTCTTGCAAAATCATTCATTTTGGAGTACTCTTAAAATGTTAGCCCATCCATTATAGGCTGATAACACAAGGTAAGAATGAAATATATAGTTTTATATTGATTTTTATACATAGAGAAATTGAAAATGTGAAATATTTTTTTATTACTTATTGATTCTCAGCCAAGACCAGAGGTAACTACAAAAATAAATAATACATAAAGTAGATTATATATACCTCATACATTTTAAAAGAAAGTTAAGTCAGTGTTATCACCTATCATTATGCAATGATGAAGTGAGTGGTTGCAGCCGATCTCCCTTCAAGGATTTGCCAAACTGCTCAGGTTAGTTTTTAGAAATTGTTGAAACCATTGTTAAAAAGGTAGCAGTTTCTTAATTTTGCAGATATTTATAACCTTTGAAGCTGTGTGCTATTTTTAATTTGTGGTATGCCACATCATATGTAACTTAAGTGCCTGTTACTCAGGCCACATTGTGCTGCTGTTAAATGTCTCCTGTTATTTACTTCAGGCTCTTGGAGGGGATGGGGGTCATCAGCCACGGCTGCATGCGGTGCCTGCCATGCATGTCACAGCCTACAGTATTTAATTGTGTGGCTGTGGTGACTTTTATATATGCAGTCTTAAATTAATTAGGAAGTTTTGAACGTGGCTACAGCTTGTATTTCCTGGATAATGGAATTTTGAATAAATGCTTTAGGTAATTTCACTCACATCAACCAAACTCAGATTTGCACATTGAGATCTGGAAAGAATAAATTCTATCTCACCTCCTCTTGTGTTTTACCTTATGTCACCTGCTGAACTTGTTCAGTTGGGGATGCATCATGAGCATTAAACACTTATTCCTTTGGAGTGTCAATTGCCAGTGTGAAAACTCCTTCAATACTTTTGGAGCTCATTGATTTGGGGCTCCTTTTAAAGGAGTGATTGACTTTTTAAAATCTTCTTCTGATATTCCTATTTATTCTTTGGAGAATAAAGGAGCAAACGAATGGGATAAAAATGAAGAGTGGGGGTAATGTTTGGCGTATCTAATTCATCTGTGTGTAATTCATGGCCTTCAGAAATCATGATGTCATGGATATGGCTTCACTGACTACAGCTTGCTCTTGGCACTGTCAGTAGATGAGATTTTGGAGTCTCAAATTCAGAATTCTATAGTAACACCTCTGAAAGTGTTACTGTAATGGATGACAGATATGTTACCTGGATAAATACAGTGTCTGCTTCCTTTGACATCTGCAAAGTTTTATCCAAGATTTATAGGCTTGGAGCCAGTAATTTAAACAGATGTTCTCTGCATTTTTCTTTTTTTTCTCTCAAGAAAGTACTTTTTAAGGCCTGCCCACATCTTGATAACATCTTCTTCTGGAACTCTGCTAAGTGGGTTAACGGGAAGGTTTGTGGGTGGTGGACTGTATGCATCATCCAGAAATCCACTGGCCTAGTAACTGAAGCACTGCCATGATTTCCTGTTGATCTGATTTAGTGAAGCTTTGTTAGAGGCTACTTATGTCCACAGTTTTATTCTAAAATAGTGTAATAAACCCCAAAGTAAGTGTATTGAAAAACTCTCACTGAGAGATTTCATGTGCATGCAGCATTTCAAAAGATTGTCTTCTAATTCAATGTTCTGTGGAATACCTGAGCCCTATGCAAAGAGTGTAAGGAGCATTGTTCAACCCTGAATGCTTCTGACACTAAATATCAGTCTCAAATGCATGTCCTGATTCTGAGATTTAATCAGTTTTAAGGCAAGCAGTGATGCTGTTCATGTGGTGAAATGTTGCTGTAGAAGTCTGAATTGAAGTCTAACGTTATCCTTAGGATGATGAGTTTTTGCATTTATGTGAAGGTGTGATGGCTTACAATTCTCAAACAGTTGCATGGGCATGACTGAAATGTTTGGTATTTACTGCCATTGCTGACTGACTATATATAGTCAGAAGCACAACAGTTGTTGTCTGCCTTGTTTCTATCTATTGCAGTGTCAGTGTTTCTTGTGTTTAGCTGTTATCATGCTCAAGTGTATTCCCAGATAAACCTGTCATCTCACAGAGCAGTGAATTGAAAGCAAGTTACTTGCTGGAGTTACATTTTGAGCCTTAAGTTACTCTTTAAAAGGAAGTTCTAACAAATACTTTGATGTTTTGAATGGCCATATTTAATGTCTTTTGATACCAAGCAAGGGAGGCAAGAGTTTGATGGCATAGAAAACACTCCCATTTACTGGCAAGAAATGGGTGCTTACTTAAAAGGGCATTTACTGAAGGAAGGGTATAGGGATCTTTTGTATTATACTGTGTTCTTGTTTGTTCCTCCTCTCATCTTAAAAGTAAACTTAACTTTCTCATTCTACATGAAGACGTACGTGTCTGTATTCTGCATCTAAGGGACTTCTGTTCTGGGAGGCAGAACTTAAATGGCTTAAAATGATCTGTGCTGTACACTCCTTTCATCAAACCCAGAACAGATCCCCTGCAGAATAGCTTTTGGCATCAGCATGACTGGATCAGGTGCCCCTGAGTGGGAAAGGGAGAATGAAGAGGTGGGTGTAAAGCATGATGGGGATGTCTGGTGGCTCTGGTTACATGATAGGAAGAAATGGATGAGATGTGGAAGTGGAACTTCCTGATATGCAATGGTGAAATAGTTGCTATGCAACAGAATCCAGTGGTATCTGAGTGGGATAAGAGACTGTGTGGCGGGAGAGAAATGTCCTGTAACAGCTCTAGAAAGCTATGTGAGAATCTGAGTTATCACAGTGTTGAATATTAGGAACATGCAGGAGGTATCGATCTGCTGTGCCCTGACACTGATAGTGTCACTTCAGCTGGCTGGCTGAAGCAGAATAATTTTATTTGCTGTAGCAGATGGAGATGATATTTGTAGGAACAGAACAGGTGATTGTACTGGTGACTTGTATTGTTTAATCTTGTTTTTAGAAAGGGTAGGTTGTTTTGTGCTGTGATGTGACCTTGACTCCCAAGCTTCTCTGGTAACTTAGTCTGCCTAATGTGTTAGTTCATGCCTGCAGAATTTGAGGCTGCATGTACTAGTGTCAGTAAGGGCCAATAAGTGTTCTGTTACTGGTGAGACCCCATGTGGAATGCTGTGTTCAGCTCTGGGGCCCTCAGCATAAGAAGGATATGGACCTGTGGGAGCCAGTCCAGAGGAGGCTGTGAAGATGCTCAGCAGAATTGAGCACCTCTCCTGTTAAGGCAGGCTGAGAGAGCTGGGCTTGTTCAGGCTGAGGAGAAGGCTCTGGGGAGACATTACTGGAGCCTCTCAGAACCCAGGGGGGACGTGCAAGAGGTCTGGAGAGGGACTTTCTACAAGTGGGAAAGGCTTTAAGCTGACAGAGGGTGTTTTAGATTAGATGCTAGGAAGAAATTCTTCACCATGAAAATGCTGAGGCCCTGGCACAGGGTGCCCAGAGGAGCTGTGGCTGCCCCATCCCTGGGGGTGTCCAAGGCCAGGTTGGATGGGGCTTGCAGCACCCTGGGCTAGTGGAAGGTGTCCCTGCCCATGGCAGGGGGTTGGAACTAGATAATCTTTTAGGTCCCTTCCAACCCAAAGCGCTCTAGGATTCTGTGTTATAAACCATTGTAGGTTTTTTCTTGTTTGTTTGTAGTTCTGTTCTCTCAAGTTCGAGACTGAAATGTTGGAAATTCTTTCTACTAACTTTGGTGTATCTTTTCCTCCCTTAGTAAATGGGCTTGTATTGCCAACTCTGTTTCTCTGGAACTGTAAAGCCATTGGCCTCTAACAGTGCAGTTCAGGAGTGGGTGACAGGACTTTCTTGGCAATAGTACCTCCTTGTGGGAGGACACAAGAATGCCATAAAATTCACTGCATTCCATGTGCATTTCACACTATTGCAGTTAAAATTAAAAAATGGGATGAGAAAGCCAGTTGTAAATACAAATAGAAGAGAGGAAAATGTGATACTTGGATGGGATTTCAAAAGGAAAACAAAAATCTATTCAAATCAATAAAAGAAGAAAGCATAATTTTGTTGATCTTTCCTAAGCCAGTGAAGAGCACTTGGCTGTTGTCAGTGTGATGCTGAGCACTATCTCTGAGGGTGCTCTCTGCCTGCAGTTGGTGGCGTTGTTGCAGTGTCTGTACAGACACAGCCTGGCACGAGCTGTCAGCTAATTGCCAACAGGCTCACAGTTCACTTGTTTTTAAAGGAATTTTCATGTAAGTTTTTGGTTATTTTTGGTGCTGGATAAAGTGTGTGAATCCTCTAACTATTTAAAAAATTACCTGTGGCTGAACAGTGCTTTTACATTTCCCTGTGCCTGAGCAGATTTTTGTAGGTACGTGTAAGTAACAGTCATTTGCCACAGCAGTAGCTGTCAGTAGCTGATCAGTTGATGGTAGAGCAACATTTACTTTGGGAGTCATCTTATCTGGATGTGTTGAACAGTCTTGGAAATATCTGCCTGACAGTAAACATGCAGTTATGATAGATCCTGGCTTTGGTTCTTTGAATTGCTTTTTGTTTGGTTGTCTAAAAGAACTGAAATACTTTGAATGCTGCTGTCTGTCTGAATTCCTATTTGTGCCACTAAATGGACATTTTTTGCGTTTTATTGTTTGTGACAAATGTAATTATGGAAGAATATCCAGTTGATGGGAATTAAAATAAAATTAGATTAAATGGCATCAGATTGTCATGCTGTCTACTGCAATTTAAGAAAGTTTTAACATTGTGTTGTTGTTGGAGCTGTCATTTTCTGCTGTTTGTACTTGTAGCTCCTATCTGTCGAGCCTGCATCTCGTGGCTCTATTTTAGGGTTATGATTTTATGTGTTCATCTGGCCATCCCAGCTTATGTCATGCTCATTTCTAAGGGCTTGGTCGTATTCAGACCCTTCTGACTTGTGTTTGCTCACAGAACTGCAAAATGTTGAGGGCTGGAAGGGACCTCTGAGGGTCATCTGGTCCAAAGCCCCAGGTCAGGCAGGGCCAGCAGTCTGCCCAGGACCATGTCCAGTCAGGTTTTTAACATCTCCCAGGATGGAGACTCCACAGCCTTCCTGGTTGGCCTGTGCCACTGCTGAGTCACTCTTGCAGCGAAAAAATATTTTCTGATGCTTACATGGAATCTCCTGTGTGTCAGTTTGTGCCCATTGCTTCTCCCCCTGTTGCTGGGCACCACTGAGAGCTGTCTCGATCTCCTTTTCACCTCCCTTCAGGAATTTATGATGTTTATCACTGTGGTCCGTATTGTTGAATTTCATTTTCCAAACTTCACATTGGAGAGCAGTATATTGTTGTCTACTGGCAGTCACTAGCTCCATAGCACAGATTTCCCTTTATGTCAGTCAGATGTTTGAGTGTATGAGGTTTTCATTCCATTAACTTATATTTGTAATGAGAAGAGCAATATTTGATTCCCTTCTGTGACCAGGAATTATTTAATAGCAAGGACACCAAGGTACACAGTAATATAACAAGTAGTGACTAGAAAAGTTTAACAAAGCTGCTGGCTTTGTTGTGTACAGTTAAGAGTAATAGTGTGAAGGCCAAGGGAATTATTTCAGAATTAAATGATGCTGTAGAAGAGAAAAGGGAATGGAAGTTGTGGAACATTAACCTGCATGATCTGTAACCATTGACCTTCATGTCAAGGCGTTCGGGCAAGAAAGAGATAACAAATCTATTGGCAATACTTGTGACTTGTCAAATAACTGACGGAACTTCAGTGACTTCCTTTCCTCTGGGTGTTGTGGTCCAGCCTAAGGAAATGTGTCTGGTTTTGCAGGTCAGGCCCTGCAGGTGTCAGCAGAGGCGTTCACCAGCGATCCCTGCTCCCTGCCCCGGAGGCAGGCTGTTGTCCCAGCCGCTCGCTCCCTGCTGGCCGCGGTCACCAGGCTCCTCGTTCTGGCCGACATGGTGGACGTGGCCTATCTGCTGCAGCACCTGACTGTGGTGAGTAATGCTGTGCTCTCCTCGGGCTCCTGTTAGCCACAGCTGTGTCTGCTCTGGGCTCTCCCTCTGGGCATGGAAAACTCTTTCACTACTTGAGCCTTGTTGGTTCTCATGCACAGAACAACTGGGCAGCTGGGCCAAGTGGAGATTCTAGATGAGATTCTAGATGTGAATGGACCAGAAAAACTCATCTACTTGCAGCTCAGCATATTTGATCTATTTTTCATTTCTTTTTTTCCACTAATACTTTCAGTAATTTATAAGAGACTGATAAAACCACATATTTCTGTTGACTTCCTAATATTTCAGGGCAGAGGTGAATAATCAGTGCCACCTCTCATAATGCTTCATGCCACGAGAGAACACAGTGACTTACAGGACCATGTTGAGGCAAGTTCAGTTCGGTGAAGATGAGAGAATGAAAATTTGGCTCCAAATCAGACTAGGAAAAGTATTTTATAGTAAAACAATGTTGTGTGGGTTTCAATACTGGGCTTGAAAAATCTGACCCTGACAACTGCTGGAGATGCACCACAGGCTAAATTAACACTGACTTGCAGGGGCTTCTGTGTTGTTCTGTATGTTTAAATTTGTCAGCTGTAATAGGAATTGCCTATGTCTTTTGCACTGTTTATGGAAAATGTTCTTAAATTATGATATTTTTCATGGTAATCTATTACATTTTTAATGTTTATTTTCATAATCCCAGATGCTCTCTTCTGACATGTATTTGAGTATATTTTACACGAGAGAGCTAAAATTAGATGGTTTTCCTTACTAGAGTTTCAGTATTTCTAAATGGCTGTCTAATTGACTTCATGTTTTCCATCTGAAAATGAAAACAAAAAGTAACTGAAAATGGTGAAAGAATGCAGAGTATCATTCAGGAACAGTTCCACTGCAGAGGGCCATTAAATTGTCATCTTCTTCCATATTTCCTCTTAATAGGAGGGAGAACTGAATTTGTAAATGAACCCTTAGAATGAATTAGGGTGGTAAAACACTCTCAGTAAAGCCATTGCAAAAAGATTCACCCTAGTTGTTAGAGAGTGTGTTACATTTTGCATATCTATTTAGTCTCTGCTCTGGCTGTTGGACTTGCCAACAGTGGGATTAGCTGTAATAGTGTCTTTTATGTTGACATCTAATTAGGAAATTGACTTAATGTAATTTCAACATATGCTGTTGAACATCCCTCAGTTTCTAACAACTTTTGGTCACAGCTAACTGAGCTAGATTTAAAGGCAATTAAATATTTTAATGAATTTCAACATGGTTCTATTCTAAGTATTTAACTGTAATCATTATACTTTAAAACTCCCTTAGGAATTCAATTTTTCTTCAACATGGACCTGCTACCACAAAAAGACATTGTATTCACATGGTGTCAAAGTAGAGCTTGTCTTTGCTGTATCAGCTGTAATATTCTTGGGTTTTTCAAGTTCATATGCCTTGAAAATCAACTCCTTGAAAATCTTTAGCTATTTTTCTTTGCACTTTTTCTAAAACCTTAATACTTCTACCATATTATCCTGTTCTTCAGACATGGGTGTTACAGCTGTTATCATTTAAGAGATGGGAGATTTCATTGCTCTTTATTTCCATGTCTCTGAGCACTGTAATTTTTATGGGGTAAAATTGATTTGAAAAATTGATTGGAAAAATTAAAAAAAAGGAGTAATAGTAGAATAAAAGACATAAAAATGATAAAAATTCTAATGAAGGACCTTTTCTTTATTTGCATGTATAAAATGAAAGAAGTTGGTTCAGCATCATGAAAGAACTCTGTACAGTATTAGTGAGATCTTGCTCAATATGAAAGTATTTAATGGGGAATTACCTATTCAAGTATCTAATATTTTTCAAACCCATTTATCAAAGAGTCCTGAAAGCTTTTAGTCTTGGTCACTCTGTAAAATTAGTTAATTCCAACACTGATGTTTAAAACTACAGGTTTTTGTACTGACAGAATACACTCTGGATCATTAAACTTTAATTTCCTCAGTAACCTGGGAATAAAAATGGAAAGAAAACAATGTGACTGGCTGTCGTAGGAAGCCTCATCTGCTGTTACCTGTCACATCTGCCTGTTGATGTATATCTAGGAAAAAAGGATGAACCTCAGCTGGCTTCTTCCAGTTTATGTAGTCTCTAACAATATTATTTTCTGTACATTCTGCTTAGACTTAAGACTGTTTTTGAATTCTGTGTAATGAAGTCTTCATATTAAACAGTGTGTAATTCTGAAAATACAGAGTATTTTTCATCACAAAAATATTGAAATGTGACTTTACAAAACTAGAAATAACAGGTACGTTTGAAAAGGTTTGGTAGTCCTGGGAGGAATTTAAAACTGAATGTTCAGAAACACAGCTTTGTGAACAGGAAATTAGCTTTTTTAGAAGTTTTGCTAATAAAGTGGAGAGAATTTGTCTGTTTAATGGATGTCCACCAAGCAAAAAGTGAATAAATGTGTGTGTAAATAATGCTTACTAGATGCCAGTACAAACCCTCAGTGACTGGTTGCATTCTGGCACAGATCATTTCTGGGCACTTGTGGAATTCACAATCCTGCAAGACTCTGAGGGTGCAGTGCAAACAGGAAGATCCTTTCAGAATTCACTGAAAAAATAAAGTACATACACCAAAAAAAAAAGGTTTTCCTTCCTTAAATATTTTTTTTTAAACAGGAAACAGTTTAAATAAATACCTATCTCTGTCTGAGTTTCCATGCTTAAAGAGTTTGGAGAAAGAAACAACTGAGTTCTGAAAAGTGTGGTCAGACCAAGGACTGTCTTCTGTATTGCACTCTCTGATTCAGAGCTGTGTTAGCAGCTTATCCATTGCAGTTAGTAATGCTCGATATTATTTAATTAAGTGAATTAACAGACTAATGGTATTGCTTAAATGTATTGATCAGAAGAGAACAGCAGGAAAGTAACAAGTTTGGAGAATTTCATTCAAAGAGCATTGGCAGTCTGTCTTTCTCTAATCGGTTTCAGATCATGCTGAGCCAACATGTTTTATCTGCCTTTTTCCTCTTCATGTCATGCTTGTAGATTTACTGTGCAAGTCTTCATATTTTTCATGAATGCCTCAGACAGCATGATCTTTACAAAATGCTTGCTTACAGTTATTTAAAACTCCTGCCAGGGAAGAAAAAAGAGAATGGCTACAGATAAGAAGCAACATGTGCAGTTGGGCCCTGTGAGTGTGGTGCTGTCTGTTCCTCCCTTTCCTGCAGGGTATTCAGCAGCATTAAAAATGCTCTGAGCAAGAACTCGGTAGGGTTACATAGAATGAAAGAGGAAAGTGCCCTGTGCTTCAGGTGTAGGGGCTTGGTTCAGCTCCCAGAACTGTGCTTAATTGATCCAGATCCCTGTGTAGAGCCTTCCTACCCTCCAGCAGATCATTTGGCACTTGGACTGGTGTGAGTCTTAGATGCTGTAGCTGGTCACTAAACATTTCCTTTTGGACTGGGGGGGATTTGTTCTGCTCCCCATCCCTGTGCTCAGCTTCAGGGGCTTGGGTACCTGGAAAACAGCTGGTCCTGCTGCTGAAGACTGAGACAGAGAAGTACCTCAGACTTTTCCTCTTTGTCACTCTGTTTCCCCCTGTGTCCAGTTAAGGATGGAGATTGTCCTTAGCTCTCCATTTGTTCCCGATGTGTTTATAGAAACCTTGTTTTTACAGCAGTAGCCAGATTAAATTCTAACTTCTTGCCACCTTCCTTAGTTGGGCATGGGTCACTCCTGTGGCAGGGAGACTTCTGGAGCATAAGGAGTATTTAGAAGGTGACAGGAGTCTTTGAGAGAAGATTTGGCTTCTCCTTTGGTTCACACTCCTATTTGTTTTCTCATCAAACAGAGATTCCTGCTGCCAATGAGAGGTTTGTCTGTGGTATGGAGGATGCAGTTGTTTGGAATCAGGGCTACAGGGCTAATCATCACGCTCTGCAAATTCTGTGGTGCTCTGTGATGTGCAGTAAATAACAGGAAAAGCTGCTTCCAAAGAATTGCTTTTGGAGCTGGCTTTTTCAAAGTGGGCATCCTTTTGAGTGAGCAGAAATCTGGATCCAGTTCTGTGCTTGATATATGAGCCTCTTGACTGCTCCTTGGTAACTTGTAAAAATAAATAATTGTCAAGCTGTGGGATGATAAATTCTGACTGGAATGTTAAATTGTAAACATAAAGCTTGGGGAGATCTGTAACATAAAGGTGGTTTGTAGAGAGGTTAATACAATGCTTGAAGTCATCAGAAGTACAGGTGAGTGTGAGAAGTCCAGATTGTGTCTGGTGATGAAGTTGGAAGGTGGCATATTAGAAAAGCAGAGGCCTGTTTGAAACAATTGTTTGGACTGTGCAGATGCCTGCATGCTGCAGTCAGTGACCAGTGCTCCACTGCAGTCAACTCTCTTTGAACCTGGCAGGGAAAGAACATGGCTGAAGGCTTCCCTTGGGGGTGTCTGTGCCTGTGTTTGGCCTCTGCAGCAGCAGGCATTCACCACTGAAGTGCTGTGCTTATAGGAGAATAATATGGAAGGGATGTTCTGAAATCTCCTTTTCTAGAGTACTAATATGGGAAGGCACATTCTAGGCTGGGAAAATAATCTTGGGAAGTTATCTTCTCCTGGCAGGTTATTTATTGGTAGTATAGCAACAAAGTTGGTGTAATGTAGAATGGCTTGTCTGATCAACAATTCAAGCATGCAGAGATCATTCTGATCTAGAGAAATGTATTTTATAACTCATTTGTGCTTTGAGAGGCAGAAATGAGGAAATGCAGGCAAAACAAACAGTGTCTGCTTTATCACCAGAGTGTGTGTCTTCAGACCTTTTTAAAATGACAGCAAAATCATCTGATATTTTCTGAATGGAAAAAGCTGTGAGCTGCTTTCTGTAAACCTCTCCAAAGGAGGCACATTGCCCATTCCATTACAGCAAAATAGGAGAAGAGCAGCTTTTTTCTCACAAATACGTGTGTTCAGTAATTGGAATTTAAGAGGGGTTGTGAATGGCTTTTTCCCAACCATATCTCTGGGTAATTCAAATAGTACATTTAGTTATAATTTAGTCTTTCAAAGAACCAGTACCTTCTCAAAACAGAAAGGTATATTTTTTCAATGGACAGCTTCCTTATGTCAAAATGGAAGTAAAATTTGCTTCTTGTCCTTGATTCAATTTGTATTAATCCATATGAAAATAAAGAGAAATATTTTACCAATGGAGAAATCAGTGCTACTGTACTGCCCTTTGCAGTGGAAGATGGTAATATTGATACCTTGAAATTTTGCAGCTCTAAATGAACAGAAAAGAGCCATTTCTCCTAATTTGTGAATAACAGAGCAGCTTTTTGCAGCCCTGGCCCTAAATCTAAACCGGCTGTGTAGAAGGAAACTGAGTAAAGGAAGTGCAACAGGCCCTTTGATTGCATCATCTTTATAAAGCCAGACTCCCAGGCAAGTGACATTGCAGGTGTGTGCAGTAGCATCATGCACAGAGTGGAAAAGCAGGATGGGCTGCCCCCATCCCTCTTCCTGTTTGTATGGAGATTGTAAGGTGCTTACCAGGAGTATGGTTTTGTGCTCTGTATTCAGTGATGTTCCTTCCCACATTTCTGAATTATAAGCAATGAAGCACTTTGCACTGCATGTTTATAATCTCATAATTCTGTGTCCTGGTCTCCTGTTTAGCTGGTAAGCCATTAATTTTCATGGCTCATATTGAAGATGAAACGTAGTAAATTTTGCCTTAAGCAGTATCAAAATTTTAGTATGATTAGTTAGTTTAATATGATTTCATTTTGAAATGTGCAGCCACTCTGTCTCAGCCTCTTTCCTTTGATCTCATTGCCTCATTTTTGTTACATATGACAGCAGAGCAAAAGTTTCAAGGCTCCTGAATGTAGCTAGAAGGATTGTGAAGAAAACCCTTAAAAATGCTACGTCAGGAGCTCATAAAGACAGCAGAGGATTCTCAGCTGTTAATCCGCTTTACTGCAGGAGAAACTTCAGCCAGAGCTCACCTCTCATCTTTGGCATTGCAGTGTGTAAGATGTGAGACCATAGGACTTTCAGTCCTGATGCTTACAGGCACACTTAGTGATTGGATGAACCATGTCAGTGTCTGAGAGGAGGCTGCAGGACTCTGCCTTACCCTAATCAGGCACATCATACTTCCAAGCAAGGAAGTGCTGTAGCACTCTTCTGGCCCATCCACATTTGTGATCCTCATCACTTTCAGAGTTCTGATGGTTATTTGTTGC
Source organism: Euphonia xanthogaster (assembly GCA_034509185.1). Taxonomy (NCBI): domain Eukaryota; kingdom Metazoa; phylum Chordata; class Aves; order Passeriformes; family Fringillidae; genus Euphonia; species Euphonia xanthogaster. The sequence goes on along the minus strand of JAYDZK010000271.1, from coordinate 1,105,357 downwards.
TTTGTGGTGCCTAAAATGGGGCAGTGAGAGTTGCTTCACTTAGCTGAAGCATTCACCGTGTGTTGGTTTCCAGTCGGATGAGCACGGAGCCTTCATTCAGCCGTGCCTTGGTGGTGCCTGCTCAGGACACTGGGGCTGCTGTGTTATCCACCTGCTTTACAGGGCCGGGGAGCTGGGCTCTGGTTCTGCATTTGGCAGCTTTGGGGTTTCCTGTGAAAGGAATGCTGTGATATTAATGAATATAAAGTCATGCTCTCCTCTTTAGGTACGAAGTTGTCTGTGCACTGTCTGTGGTGGGAAATTACCTGTGGTAGCTTGACAAACAGAAGCAGCTCTGATAAATCACAGAGATAAGATTTTACCACAGAGGGAAAATGAGTCTAGGTAGCTACCTAGTAGTGCCACTGAGAGCAAAAGTAGTAAAATAATGCTACTTCTCAGTTTCCAGAAACTGTTCAAAGCACTTTGAAAATGTAACAGGCAGAAAAGAGCTTCTGTGAATCTCTTAGGATTATTTATATTTGGTTATTGGTAAGAAAAAAAGTCAGGAATTCTGATGTTTCTTATCACCTCTGGACAGCGGAGATGAGAGAGGTTTTTTTACCACTCACCCCAAAATCCTGGTTCACACTGATAGAAGTATGACGCAGAAAGATCCAGATGTAGTTTTGACATAGGTGCTGATAACCTCTGTATGTCCAAGGCACGATTTTCTGATTTCCTGCTGATGACAGTAGAAAGGGCATATCTGTGTTTTCTTAAAATTGCTTGGTTGATTTTTTATTTACTTTTGAGTTAAATTTTTAAAAAGTGTTTCTCCCTTAGATCTAAAGACAGATGTGGATGTTCTGGCAGTTACCCATCAATTTTATTGAAGCATGTTGCCCTTATAGTTACACATTTGATTTGTATTTGATCGTGCTGTCATGCTGCTTCTTATATCTCTTTCCAGAGAGCCAAATGTATTATTAATATTGCTGCAGGACATAAGGAAGTGAGTGATCTTCCTAGCAGAGCTCCTGTTAATGAAGAATTGAAGCTGTGGGATTAAGTACATCCTTAAAAGGATGATGATGATTCTACAACTGTATTGTAGTCTAACATGTTGATGATTATCTTAAAAAAAAAAGACTCCTCAAGAAAAGACTGTACCTTATGTTTATTTAGTGAGTTTGGGAATCATTGGAGACCTTTCCCCTGTATTATTCAATCCCACAACAGGGTGCAACAGCTTTGGGCTAAGTTCTGGAGAAATATGTCATGGTTTGAAGCAGAAGGTGCATTATGAACTTGCCAGAGACATAATGAGCAGTTTCTTACACACTTGAAAAAAAAGCAAGGACTATGGAGTGCTTTTGGTCACCTTAAACTGAACTCAGGTTGTGTTTGCAAATGTTGCAGTTAAGTTGCTTCCAGCTAGGGGGTTAGCCAGGAGTGGGAATTGATGAAAGCAAACATTGCAAATGCAAGGCTTTCAGATCAGCTCTGGAGCAGAGATAAAATCTGAAAACAACAAATCATACAAAAATTGGAAGATAATGAAATCAAACAGAAAAGAATAGAGACTATTGCAGTTTTGTCTTAGCACGTGGTTCTGTCAGCCATGTCGGTACAGAATTCAGGAACATATACTTTGGGTGAGAAGGTTTTATTTTATTTTTTGGTAGCAAACAATTTAAATGCAGCTAGAAAGTCTCCAGTTAACTTCTAGTAGTGTTGAATGAGGTAGAGTAAGATAAATTACAAATAGATGGAAACACTGCCTTAACTTGCCTTGTGGTTATGAGAGCAGTGAGACTGAAACAAAGGCTGCAGAGCAGCAAACAAGACATGCTAACTCGCCTGAAGGGTCCAGGCAGGTTGTTGTAAATTGTCAATGGAAATCCACTGCAGCTGCTTGTTATCCCCAAGGAGAAGTACCTGGGGGCTGCTCAGCATCAGCTGCAGCTTGGGCATGAGCTGAGTCACTTGCTCAGGGATGTGGAGCACTCCACATCCATGATCAGCATGGGCTGTCAGTTATGTTGTCAGCTTCTTAAAGAGGGACAGAAGACAGAAGATGAGTGGAGGTTTGGCTTTCCTTTTTTTTTTTTTTCCCTTCTGCTCCTGTGGTTCATTATTCCAATTGAGTGGCTGTAGTTTAAGCAAAACTATAGAGAAATGTGGGCTGCAGTTACTACAGAAGTGCTTGGTTGTCCAGAAGTGACTGGAAAGCAGTCCATTGCCTCATTCCCTGGGCACTGGTACCACAGGTGAGCTTCACCTACAGGCCCTGGAACTGCAGGAGGCTCAGTCAATATTTTGGAAGGATTTACAAGTGTGTAGTTCTTCCTGATTATGTCAGTGTAAATATATGTTTATAGACTTGAGGGTAATCACAGTGATAACAAAGAATTCCTGACCTACCTGCTTTGCAGCCATCACATGCTGATGAGGTGAAGAAGGGTATTTACAGCTGGGAAAACAGCAAGTCAGAGGAGAAGACTCATGATTTCCTGAAGGTAGCAAGGAAGCTGGACCTCCAGTTCTCCTCTGACACAAGTCTTAACCTTTCTGTTACAGTTCCTGCAGCTGGGCTGGTGTTGTGCATCTCTGAAAAATACCAGTCCTCTTCTTGATAATAGTGTATGCATGAAAGAAGTTTTAAATTTAAAAGTAAGGTCTGTAGTGAAGCATCAGTGGAGTTGTCACAGTTTTCATGCAGAATGTGGGCACGTTGCCTGAGGTGATTATCTGGTCTTAAATTACTCCTAAGTAAATGAATTTGATAAGAAGCACCCTGTGATTTCTAAGTTCTACTCTTATGCTTGATAGAATGAGTTCATGGCTTGTATAAAGTTGCATACGCTTTTCTTAGTTGAAAAGAAAGTATTTAAATCTGTGTCAATTTATTACTTCCTGGAACTTGGCATAGAAAAAGAACTCACCTTTAGAGATTGATTGCTTGGGATTGCTCCGACCTGTGAAGTTAGAGGATTTCATTTAATTGAGGAGGGCATATGTATAATGCATTGAATTCTGTGATTGGTTTCAAAACAAAACTGTAGGAATATGTGGAAGGTTAGAGGTGACAAAGCTCAATAGCCTTAGTATTTAGTAGAAAATAATTGTAAAACAGAATAAAACATAGCAGCTGTATGAATGATAATTTTTTGTTGGCTTTGTTTTTTTATTTTCCCTCACAGTTTCAAAGAACATTTGAATCTTTAAAAAATGTATCCAGTAAATCTGATCTACAGAAAACCTACCAAAAGTTTCAAAAAGACCTGGAAAACCTTGATTACTTGGCCTACAGGCGTCAGCAGGTAAGCCCATGGAGGCTTGTAAGACAGAATGCTGGGCATAAACAGGGTGGGTGGTGAAGCTGCTGTGTCTGATGGAGTTACTGTTCTGTCATTGGGTTTTGTGCTTTGTGCAGTGTCAGCTCAGGCAGCAGGGCTGGGGCAAGTCCACCTAAAGCATATGGTGCTGGACTGCTGGGTTGTGGTTTTTCAGCAGAGAGAAGCACAGGCAAAACAAGTGAAACTTAGCAGACATTAAAAGTTGCATTAACACGTAATTATTTAAATGGAAGTGTATAGAAGTACTATTTGCAATCTTTTACTTGAGAAATTAACCAAATTCACCTCAGTTAATGGAATCCAATACTTTCTATGCATGCAAATCACTAATTTTTTCTCCTTTAGAAATGAATTTGTGAGGCTAGTATGTGTCAAACTTCAAAGTGTACATGGTCTTTGACTTGTGTTTGCAAGATCAAAGTTGAATTGTTAACACTTGTTTAATGTGGATGTTCTGACACTTATACATAGTTGATGTGAAAATATCAGCTCTCGTTATGGGTATTCACTAATTTTCTTCTCTTGATGATAAAATAAGGCTTTACCTCTTCCACAGCATGAGGGTAAAAGCTGTAACATTTCTGTGCGGGGGTCGTTGTGGTTTGTGTTTCCCTGCATTCTGTCACTTGGTGTCAGTGTTGCCAAACAGTTCATGTGCTTGGGGCAGATCACTTGCAGCTATTTATGTCAGGTAATTGATTAGATTCCCCGTGTCTTAGTTAATTTGCACTGTTATCTGAGCAGTAGTTACCTGGTTGTGGGGAGGAGTGTTTTACGTGCTTGTTGATACTGAGATTTTCATTGCAGTGGAACTTGCTGGAGAACCTGCAGTGAGGGATTTGAAAAGTGCATGTACAAATGTATTTAGTGTAGAAGATGCTTTGAATTTTGTCCTGCTTTAAAGAGAAAGTAATAATTTTGTGAAAAGATTGAGAATTGCTTGGATTACTGTGCCAAAATCACTGACCTGCTTTGGGAGTGAAGCTGTTGTGAATTTGGGACATATTTATGGAGTGTTTAATTGATATTATGTTTAATTGTAGCACGTTTAATTGATAACAATTTATATACACTTGTATTAGGTTAAGGGTATATTCATAGTCCCTCTGGCAAAATGCTGAGTAACTGCATCTGTTTGGAGACAAATGTTTGTATATGGTCTGAGTGTGACTATATTGGTGGTAAAATAAGGGGTTTATATGCTGAAAGCAATGAATGTTGCTTCTGAAAGAAAGACAGTTATCACAGTTATCTGCTTCTGTGCCTCTTCTTCAGACATGAGCCATGAAGTGCAGTATAGCAATGTACTTCTGCAGTGGGAAGGTTTACAGGACAGATGGGAAATCAAAGCTGGGCTTTTTAAAGGGTGTTCAAAATGTCCCACATCGACTCTGATTAATAAATATAGACCAAACTTCTATGAGTGGCAGCAGAATACAGGTGGCAGACTTGTTTGGGGTGAAGGTTGGGCAGTACCCACTAGAGAAATTTCTTTGGGTTGAGAATATCTGTTTATAGCCAGGCTGCCATTTTGAAATATGCCAGGAGATGCCTATATCTGAGAAATGTAGATTTTCTTTCTTGTCCAGGAGATAGTCTGGCAATTCATTTGAATTAAAATAAGCTTTTAATTTCCTTGATACTTTCTCATCTCTGAAATTTGACAAAAAAGAATAGCCACATGCCACAATGAGTACTAAAACTTACTCTCTTGCTCTGTGACTTCATGGAATGTTTCAGTAAAAGCTAAGTAAAGTTTAAATTGGTTTGTATCAACCTAAATATTACCTTTGCAATATGAACGTTTTCAGGGGACGTGAGAGGATAAGATGGGACTTAGTGATAGATCCCAGCTCTGCTCTTGGGATGCTGTGGTAGGTGCACACTTCCTTTTCTCTTATGTAGGTCTTTGTTGCTATTGGAGGGAAGTTGTCCATAAAGTGCTCAGCTGGAATGGCACTGGTTTAAGGCTGTTTATTATAATTATCTTACTGTAAGGTCATTTAAGGAGAGTTGGGCAATAGCTGCAAAAAAAATGGACTTACAGTGAAGTTCAGTGGTATTTAGCACCTGTCAAACTGAAAAATTGCCCCCGTTGCTGCTGTTCTTAGTGCTAACAGTGCCTTTAGAATGCCTGTAGCAGTGCTGGCTGTAATCCAAAGACATTCAGTTTTTGACTAGAAGCCTCCACCAATGTGTCATCTTGTAGTTGACAACAGGACTTCATTATGTGCACACACACAAAAGCAGTATCCTGTTGTAAAGTATTCTGCTTTAAGGTTTGCTTGTTTGATGGTGATTGTATGCCCTCCAGGAAGTTGTTTGTAAAGGACGGAATCTATGGGAAAGAATTTTGGTTAATCCATTTAAAAAATCATTTTAGGATTTCTTTCTGATGTATGTTATATTTAGAAATGTTTTAAAAAGTTGTATTGGAAACTGAAGGAGAGTAGAGCTGTATCAAAGACATTTGTGGGGCACACAGTGATTTACTTTGCTCATGGGAAATAGTGCTTGCAGAAGATGCAGCAGAGCCATTCCCTGTTCTGGTTCACAGTCCCTTGTTATCAGTACTGCAGCTGCCTTCATGGTTATACAGGTCAGATTTGCATTTTGAAAGGTTTAATTTTGAATGAAAACTTGCTTCTTCAGTCAAATGGTACCTCTTTTTGTTAAAATGGATTAAATGCTCTTTTAGTCTTCAGCTTTGATTGTTCACTTTGGTGGGAGAGAATCAGAAGAGTGCAAGTGAGAAGTTGTGGGTTGATAAAGTCATTTTAACAGATAAAGCAAAAGCCATGCACACAAGGGAAGCAGAAAAAGGAACTGATTCCCCACTTCCCGTGGCTGGGCAGGTGTTCATCCATCCCCAGGAGAGCAGGGCCCCATCACGTGTGACAGTGACTGGGGAGGACAAACTC
>JAYDZK010000271.1:1045618-1096297 GCA_034509185.1 Euphonia xanthogaster | reverse complement strand
CTTTTTTCTCCTTTTTTCTCCTTTTTTCTCCTTTTTTCTCCTTTTTTCTCCTTTTTTCTCCTTTTTTCTCCTTTTTTTCCTTTTTTTCCTTTTTTCTCCTTTTTTTCCTTTTTTCTCCTTTTTTTCCTTTTTTCCTTTTTTTCCCTTTTTTTTCCTTTTTTTTCCTTTTTTGTCCTTTTTTCCTTTTTCTTTTTTTTCCTTTTTTTTCCTTTTTTCCTTTTTTCCTTTTTTTAAATTTTCTCCTTTTTTTCCTTTTTTCCTTTTTTTCAACTTTTCCCCCTTTTCCTTTTCTCTTTTCCCTTTTTTCTTATTCAAGTTATGCTCTGTAGTGAGGCAACCAAAACAGACCCCTGTAGAAAATTATTTAATGAATTTCTGTAGTTGCTGAGAATTGTTGGTAAGTGTTCTGAAATCTCCATTGATTCCAGAGAAATGTAATCAATTTTTCCCGTTTATTTATGTAAAAGTTCTGTGAAGGATGTCAGAATCTAGTCATGTCATAAGATATTTGCTCCTAATCCTATGACTACAAACCCAGAATTATTTGGCAAGACTTGATCTGGATGAATCTGTGGTGGCTGTTACTCATTCCTGGATTTATTTCTAGGTGAATAAAAGAGTGTCTTCCGTGATTTGCTGTAATTGTTTCTCCTCAGGACTGAAGTGTAGCTGACTGAACGAATTGCTTGGTTTCTGTCCTTGACGGAGGAGGGGCCAGGCTCGTTTCCTCGCAGTGTCCTGTTGTCATGCAGACCTGCAGGCTCGTGTCCTGCTGTCATGCAGACCTGCAGGCTCGTGTCCTGCTGTCATGCAGACCTGCATTGTCTCACGCTGCATGCTGGGAGCCAGGAGCGTTCAGCAGCGTTGCCGGCGGCCCCGAGTTCTCTGTCACCGCCGGATGCTTCCTTCAGCCCACTCCATGTGGAGCACATGGCTGTTTATTTGGCAGGTTTTTGTCATGCCTCTCCGAGAGAGCCAGCATTAAACTGCAGTGGCTTGCAGAAGTTCACATAGTTCCTCCTCCTTTGTTACAATTAATCTTATAAATGTTACATAACACTTTCATAGTTGTGCATGAGAAGCAATATTTGTGTTTGGATTAGGTCTAAGTGCTGACTTCCTCTCTCTGGAAATAATTAAGGAATGTTATTTTCAAAGACTGTGCTGAGTTCTTTGTCCCTCTCCTAGATCTACAGCTTTGTATGTTTTTATGGGTTGAAATCATCACCTAGTAAAGTGATATACGATTCTTAGCTATAATTGAAGGAGAAAATACATTCCCTAATTTTCTGGGAAGTAACAGATCTGCACATTCTACAGAAAAAGCAAGATTTAAAGAGGATGCTTTCTTTGTTGAACACTATATAAACCATGTATGTGCTATTTTGATGTGACATTCTTTTCTTTCGTTTTTTTAAAATTAAATGGCCTGGAGCAGTAGGGAGTGGTGACTATAAAAAAAAATCTTTACTGACTCGTAAAGGAAAAAAGAGAAGTGGGAGATAGATATATAAATGTCTTGTAAACATTTTCACATTTGCTTTCTCACAGCTATCTTGTGTGACCTTCAGCAAGTCTTTCAGTATCAGATCTACTGGAGGACATCACTAAATGCCTCCATCCAAGAGTTAAAGATTTATTGCTGTATAAGGACTTGCCAGTAAGGTTCTGTGGATATTTGAAGTTCCTTTTTTCAGGCTTTAACAGATTTATGTCAGGCTAGGTAAAAAGTTCAGTCTGAGGACAACTGACATTTTTACAGGCTCAGAGACAGTATGTACCATATAGTCTGAGCTACTGTTTTTGTTTGTGGTGAGGGTTTTTTTTTGTTTGGGGATTGGGTTATTTTTTTGTGCCTTTTTTCTTAGTATGAGAAAAACTGCTATTTGGATGCTGAAAGGATGCAAGCTAGAAGTGCAATAACAGTTTGGAATGCAGAGCTCTGATTACTAAAGAGAGGCTAATGAGTGATGTTATGTCCTGGTGAAAATGACAGTAGTAGTAGTTTGTGAAAGAGTTATCTGAGGGAAATGTTATATTGTATTGATCCCAGCCTGACAGACATGCACCAGCTTCTCACAGAAAAATAAATTCCATATAAAATGTTTCTCTGCCTTGGCGCTTTGTAAAAATAAGATTAGATGAAATGCAAAGCCTTGCAAAATAACTGAGCTGTGAATGGAAAATGGTTTGAGAACATAATGATTTGGAATGATGGACAAATCCTGCAGGAGCAGTGCTCCTGATATGTTTGCTCCAGGAACTCGTGGCAGGCAACAGCCAAAGCAGACTCTGCCAGGAGCAGTTGGGTCTGGCTGTCTTTATCTGTCTTTATCTGGAGGCTCAGCTTGTGGTGCAGTTACTGTGGCCATTCCTCAGTGCTTTAGTAGATAGAGCATCAACATAGGAAATAAGAAACTTGAATTTTTTGCAGGGTGTAGGGTATTTTTTTCTCATGTGGTAGCAGGTTAGGAGGTAGAGCTGGGGATCTCTGTCTCCTGTGAAGCTGGAGTTCTGTAAGCAGTTATGTACCAGGGGAGCTTCTTAGCTTCCCTCTGGCTCACAACCTCGTTTGAGGGAAGAACTTGTTAGCGCTGTTTACGAAGGTTCTGACCCTTGGTAATCTCTCAGCCTTTGGATTCCAGTTGTTCTAGGTAAGCTGGAACAATGCTACACAGGACTGAAAAAACCTAAAGAGAGAAATCACTGTTACATACCCTGACAAATTATTTATTAGTCTCGTCTCAAGTCCAAGTCAATATTCCTACTTTGTAGTCTGTGACCTTGTCAAGTTGGCCACTTTAGTCCTTCTTTTTATATTGTCTCTCCTGTACACATCCCTGCCCCTTTTCCTGCATGCATCAAGTTGCATTCTGTAGTTTGCATTTGCATAATCCCAGGTGCAGTTTCCCTCTAAAGCTCACTCTTGTCATTTAGCACTTGCATTTCTTATCCAGTCACTCTGCATCACTTTTTGCTTCCTTTGTCTCCTTCTTCCTCCAAGCCTTTGTCATCTGTCATCCACACCTCATTTCTGTTGGTGCTTTCTAAAGGTATTGACTCACTCATTTTGCTCACAGAAGGGTGCTTATCACAATGGATTCAAACACACCTAGCAGTCCCACCCCCAGAGATGCTGCCTCCTGTTTTGCTGCGTGTCCCTGCACAAACAGCACCGTGCTCCCGGGGAGGTGCTGCGCAGGGTCTGGAGGATCACCAGGAAGAGCTGCAGCACGTGCATGTTTGGACAGACCAGAATGAGGGCAGAGGATGGGTCATGACAAAGGGCACTGTCCCAACCTAATTTTGGCCTTCCTGACCTGGATTTCCTCCTTTCCATCCCTCTGGAATTTCAGGTCGTTGTCATGACCCGGCCAAATGCATCTGATTGTCTGTGATATATAGGCCTGTCATCACTGGCTCTTTTTCTCATCAGGGTTTGGGAGAGCAGTCAGACCTTGGCCATGCTTGATGGGCCTCATCAGGCTCTAGTATTTTCCTTTATTTGCTATCTAGCTTTTTTTAGAACATGAGTCTGTATTGTAAGTTCTTCATGGTTTGAGAGTGCTGCAGCTGGTTACTTCTCAGCTATCAGTGATCAGTGGCTATTACTCAGCTGATCTGTCTTGAAGTTTGCCTTTATGTGATTTAGTGAAGTTGGGCCTTTATAGATGGTCATTATGGAACAAAACTTCCTTTGTAGGTAAGATTTTGACACTTTCTCAGTGCTTTTATAGCTCATAACAATAAATCCTGCTGGCAGTGGGACAGTGAAAGCTTTCCTATGTCCAATTTAAATTTGTTTATTTCATTGAGTAAGTACATTTGGGTTTTTTCTGCATTAATTTAACCATGGATCTAACTTTGTAAGAACAAGAGATAGTATGTAAAAAAATCTTACTTCAGCCAAGATTTATATATGAAACAACAATTATATTAATTTTATCTGTAACTTGGTTGGTTAGCACTGGAGGAAGGATGATCCTTTTTGATTTGTGGGAGAGAGAAGTACAAACTGTACCACGGACAATTTTAGGTAGTTTATTTTAGCTAGATCTCAAATGGTTGCAAAAAAAAAAAAAAAAAGTGCATTTATCAGCTTATGGTATCTGCACTTGTGAAATTCAGCACTGGATTCACTAAGGTGGAAAAGGTTGAGAGACCACATAGTCAAAGAGTACAGTTATGTGTCTTTTCAGGTAAAGAGACCTGGAGGCTACGATCTCCCAGTGATGATTCCCTCTGTCTGTGCAGAGTCTTTTTGATTATCTTAAGAAAATACTGCAGCATTTCACCTCTTCTGCTAAGTTAGTAGAGGTCAATAAATTATTTCAGGATCTGAAAAGATTATACAGCCTTTCGTTAAAGTTTCTTACTGAATATTAATTTGTAGGCAAATAACAGATGTGCCTGGTCTCTGGGTAAAATCCCTGGCAAAAGTGACATTTTCACTAAAAGCCAGCATTCTTAGAGCAGTACTTTGTATGTCAAGGATGTGAACCTAAATGGAGAGCTAAATTCCCTGTAACTGAAATTTAGATTGCAGGCCAAAATCTTGGAGATGCTGATGATATTTTATTGCTAAAATAATAGAAAGGATTGGTACAGAGACAATGCAAGGAAGACTATTACTCCTCTGTTTCCTGTCCCCCCAATTATATGGGTAGGTTATACTTTTTAAACAGAAGTGAAATGATAGCCAAGTGTACTTCTCCACTTGAGCCTTTCCCCTGTGAAATCACTGGGAGTGTCTGTGGGAGAAGTGAGCTGCTTTTCGTCAGCAGGGGTGGGTGTATTCCCTGCTGTGGTGTGAAGAGAGTTGAACCTGGGCGCTCAGGGAAGGGAGTTAGTGAGAACAATAATTGAAGGCATGCTAAAGAGCTCTTGATCCTGGCCTTGGCCACCTTCTTGACTTAGTGAAAGTGAAATGGGAAAGTTTTTATTTGCTTTGGAAAATGGTTCATTAGAATTGCAAAGAGCTAGGTGAGAAGCTGTTAAGAATCTTGAAAAGGTTAGAACAGATGAGGATGAATTTAAAGAAGTGTGTGTACCTGTGCCTGCATGCTATATGAATCTTGCCTCAGTAGTAAGGATAGTTTAGAAAGGCAGTGTGTTCCCATCCTAAGTGTCTTTAATAGTTTAGGGGAGAAATGACAGATGCTTCTGACCTAGTTACAAAAGTAAAGCAGTTATCAAGGGAGGGAGAAAAAACAATTCTGAAAATAAAATATAGGCAGTAATAATGTAAAAAAGATGTGAGCAATACTGGAGTCCTCAAAAGAAGATGCAGAAGAGAAGTACTTTACAATAATTGAATGTAACTTGAATAAATTCTCTCTATATCCTTCATTCACTGTCTTTAGTAGCTCATTTTGTCACTGCTTTTAGTAGTGTCAGTAAAACAGCTCTTAGTCTTTCTAAGTAGACATAAGCCTTAACCCATCTTACAGGAGCCTTGCAAGGGTGTTACTAGGAATGAGATTGTAACAGATGTTGGCAGAGATGGCACTTGGAGCATTCCTGCAGGGCGCTGTCATGCTGGCAGAGATGGCACTTGGAGCATTCCTGCAGGGGCTGTCGCCTTGCCCGGAGCGCTGGTACCCCTCCCTTCCTGCGGGAGGCATGGAGGAAGCAGAGCTGAGCCACCATCCCCCACAGAGCTGGGCAGTGTGTGCTCCTGGGTGCCCCTGTGGCAGCTGCAGGGTTCCTGCTCACACACCTGCTCCTCCAGCCTGGATCCCTGACTGCCCAAGTTCTACAGCAGCAAGTCCTCTAAAAGCCCGAGCAGAAAAGCCTGTGCTGGTGCATTCAGCACTGCTCTTGGAGGCAGCTGTGACTGGCCTGCTCCTGTTCACCTGTGAGGGGTCATGGAATCACAGAAGGCTTTGGCTTGGAAGGGACCTGTAGAGGCCGTCCAGTCCAACTCCCCTGCAGTGAGCAGGGACATCTTCAGCTCCATTGGGTTGCTCAGAGCCCCGGCCAGCCTTACCATGAATGTTTCCAGGGATTGCCATCTGCTGCCTCTCTGGGCAACCTGTGCTGTGTTTCACCCTCTTTGTATAAAATTTCATCCTTCTATCTGCTCTTACATTGACCCTTTTCAGTTTGAAACCATTACCCACTCTTATTGCAGCATGCCCTGCTAAAACATTGGTCTTTCTTGTTGGGCCTTTAGGAGGTGTTCATCCTTCAAGGATGCTCTACTAAATACCCATTTAGTCTGATCCATATAGATTGTTCTTTTGTTTTCCTTTATGGATATTGCATTGTGCCTGTGTTCTGTGAAACTGAAGTGCTTTGCCAGGTGGTGTTGTTTCCAGTGTTTCTGCTCCAGGTTTGACAGCCGTAGGAAGTACGTGTGTGAACACGACTGTGCTCTCTAAAAGCTGCCTCGGGGTTGGACCCGACCCGTGTTCTGGGTAGTCAGGTAAAAAAACACTTAAGGCACATCTCACACTATTTAATAAAACAAACCCAGAATCAAAACAAAAAACTGAACCCACAAAAATCACACGACAAAATACCCCTCTTCTGGTGGGTCTGGGTGAATTGAGGTTAGCTGTAGATCAGTCAAGGCTGCAGGTTGTTGCAGCACGTTTGCTGTTCTGGTAGTTAAATTAGAATGATGGACATAGGGAGCAAAGTGGAAAGTGCTCCTAGCCAAAGAATGTAGTTCGACATAGAGCTTCCTTTGAGGTTGATAATGTGAGTTCTGGAGGGGCAGTGCTAGCGCTGGCACTGGTGGGACTTGTTCTGTAAAATCATCGGGCATATACAAAATTTATTTAGTTAGAAAATCAAAGTTAAAAGCTGAAGCATGTTCATCACTTAAAGTGCATAGTTGCCTCTTAGCAAGATGTATTTAATTGTAATACTTAATCCTCTTTTTTGGAAAGAGGTAATGCTAATAAAATGTAACTAGTTAAATTTTATAAAAGTTTTAAATTAGACTTTTTACCATCCACATAAATTTTACTGTGTTTATGCATACTGTAAGAATGGTTTATGGACCTTCATATAAAGACTTTATACCCTTGCATAATAATTTTGCTGCAATATTATTTTATATGTCACAAAAATGTCACAATGATTTATTTATGACTATCAGTTCCTCTGCTTTCTCTTTGTAATTAGAGAATTACAGAATAATTTTGTTGGGAAGAGACCTCATGAGGGTTGTGGTACAGCCTCCTGCTCAGCTTGGATCAGCTCAGGGGTCAGATGAGGTTACTCAGAGCTTTATCCAGGCGTGCCTTGAAATTTTATGACGATCAGACTGTTTAGCCCCTCTGGGCAACCTGCTCCCCTGATGGGGCGTCCTTCCAGGGAAAAAGATTTTGCTTTTATCTAAGCTGTAGCTTTCTTTTTCATATTATGCCTGTTGTGTCTCATTCTGCTACCATGCAGTGCTGTGCAGGTCTTGACTCTGTCTTATAGCACATTTCTCCTGTGCAAGATACTTCTAAATAAAGTACAGTGCATAGGCTTTAAAAATTCTGTTCTCTATACGTGTTTATGGTTCAGGGCTCGTTAAAGGCACTATCATAAGGCTGCTTTTTGTGGTTTTTTACACCTGAAGAAACTTTCTCCTGCAGCCCTGTGCACTGCTTTCTTTTTGTAATGTGCAGCAGTGGCAGACCAAATGACTTAAAGTTTAGTAGCTTGGTAGAATCAACGTTTTGAGTGGAGAGGCTTTAGTCCTTTTCCACAGTTGTTTTGCAGTTATCTTGGAAGATGAATTCTTTCCCAGTATGTCTAATCCATAGGTTTTTTGAATATAGAGTAGATTAGTATACTTTGAAAGAACTGTAGAACTCACAGCCATGTCATTGTAGATCTGTTCACGCTGCACTAATAAATACCTTATGGAAGTAATGGAGTTGTCATGAGACAGAATTTCTGCCACCTCCACTGCTAAATTTCTGTAGATGGTGGGTAGAGACTTGGAGAAGTTTTTTAATGGGCAGGGTTTTACCTGTATGCTGTAATTCATTTAGACATTGATTCTATGCGGCACAGTGGGAAAGTTATTTTTGTAGTAGAAAATGTAAAATTGTATTTCCATTTCATGTCCATTCAGTGCAATGCTGTCATGACAGGAACAGACAAATGCAGCTGCTGCACTGTAATAGAAGAATGAATGGCAATAATTCCCTGCTACAGAGACTCATTCACTGTTCTTATTTTAGTACAGTTTCTAAAGAAGAAACCAGAAATTTTAGGTGTGATTTATGAATAGGATTTTAGGACAGTTCTAGTAGTCCTCGCACCTGTTTTCTGTAAGCTTTGTACTCCATGAACTGGGCAGTGGCTTAGTGAAATGATGTTGTTTTACAATGACTTCTTTTTGTGAGAGATGAGTGCTTTATGATATACACATGCTGCTAATTCTGCATTTAAAGACAGTGCAAAGAATGTGTACATTTTCTGTTTTGTCTTACACTGCCTGTTGTGCACATTCTCTATTAGGTTTGTTTTTGTGATATTGAATAATTCTGATCCCACAGAAAGGTCTCTTCAAATGAAAACTATTAAAAAAGGATATGTAACTGTGTAACTGGACCAAGTTAAGGCTTCTAATCTAAGGATTCAGTCTAGCACTGGTTTGCTTCTATGAGCAGAATGCTCATACTTTGAATCAGGCAGCCTCGGGAAGTAATCCCTTATCCTTGTCATCTTCCTTATGGTGAAATTGTCACTCTTGTGTTTGCTTCTCATGTCTGATTGTGTTGCTCTGAATATTTGTGATGATGAGGTGGAGCTGTGTGAGCAGTGCTAGGGCCTGCTCTGCTGGTGCTTGGTGTGTGCAAACACCACTTGTTTCCAGAGGGCCTGAGGAGGCTGCTGGACCAAGCCAGGGATGGTTTAGCAAACTTTCCTGACTGTTTCATTTCAGCAGCCTCAGTTTGCTGTTGTAGTGGTGCTGAAGTGCAAGGGCTGGAAGTACAACAGGGAATAGTAAACCTGCTTAAATGTCCTGCAGAGCCTGGTCTTTGAAAGCTCCTTGGATGATATATTGGGTGCCAATGTTGAAAACCAGCATGCACATCCCCTTCCCAACCCCCCAAAAGCATTATATTGTGTTAACTTATTGTCAAATACTGTGCACAGTCATGAGTAGATGTAATGATATTGCATAAATGCTAAGCATATACTGTTCCTTTAATTTTTCATCTATTTGCCTTGTGGCACACAATATTCTAACTGTTTGCCCGTAGGGCTTTTTCCTTAAGATTAGAGTCTTTCTTCCCTGTGAATGGTTAGAAAATACTTCATTTTCATAGCAAACCCCTAAGCCACATGTCAGCTTTACTGAAGATAGAATCTTGTTACAGATGCATTTCTATCTGGAAAAAATTAATTTTTTGTCTGGAATAATTTGAATAGGATAAACTTGGTTCAAGTTACCTTTTTATGACTTGTCTTTTTTTGCAATACTGGTAAAACTCAACAGAATTTACTGTAACTATTTAACATGTTACAAATTCTTGTAATCATATTTTAATCGTTTATATGTTCTTGGGAATTTAATTATATGGACTGTGCTGTTGTAAGAAATTGAGAAAGGAATTAGAAGATACAGGCAGAATAAATCTTAGGTGGTGTTCTGTATTTTCAGATTATGTCCTCTGCTTCTAGGAAATAAGTTGTTTCAGTGGCCCCTAATTGCATTAAATAGTATTAATAAACAAAACCCCAGTGTTTCAAGAGGATGAAGTGGAGCAGTTTTTCAGGTACTACAAAATCTACCATTGAAAAAAAGGCAGGTTTCTGGGCTTAACAATTTTTCATCATTTGACTCTACAAAGATTTTATTAAGGAGTTGTAGGAGAAATCAAAATGTGAAGAAGCAGTACATTTTGAAGGTAAAATATGAGCAGATGCTCTGGGCAATGGGGGTGCTGCATAAGGCAGGTGTAAAGAGCAGCAGGAGGTTTACACAAGTCAACATTCATCTTCATTTTAAGAAATTCACTGATGAAAACTGCAAGAACTACACTGTTGTAACAGGGCAGTCGTGCTAGCACTGAGTTGCAGTACACTGGGGAGGGCTGGTGTGGTGGTGAATTGTGGGCCTTTTATAAAGTTGAACATTACTGGGGATAGAAATGATTTAGACTTATTTATGGCAGATGTAAGATCACCAGCTTAGAAATATGAACTGTTACTTGCATTCCTCTCTGTCTGTGAAGCCTGTGGGCTGTTAATGGTTTGCTAATTTAAGCATTACTCACATAGTTGGGGTCCTGTGTTAATCCACCTCAGCATCAGGAACAGCTGACCTCCAAACTGGGTACTTGAAGCAAGAGGTCCTTTTCATGTCCCTGTCCAGGTTTGTTGGTGTTGAGTTGGAGTTTGATGGTCCTTTCCAGCATGGGACATTCTGTCATTCCGTGATGAGAAGCACAAACCAAACTGGTATAACTACATTATATATTGATATTGTAAATTATTTAACCATTCTTAACAGTTTTTACTGTGGGACTGAAGTCCAGTGCTTTACTTCAGGAAGCCCTTGTGAAAGAACAGACTTTGTGCTTTTAAAGAGTCAGCTTGTGCTTTTGGGCACAAATATTTCCTTAGGGTCATATTCCATGACTATGTTAATTGACACTTAGTGACAGAGTAAAAAGACAATACTCTTATGATTCTGTAATCCAAGCCAAAAGGCCATATGGCTTTGGTTCTGCAGTTTTTTAGTGGATAAATATCCCCTTGAGTCAAATGAGACTTCTGTAGACAGAGACTTAAAGCATCAGTCTTCATGGCCATAATCCAGTAAAGCTGTTTAAATGTGTGAGTAGATGCACATGCATGGAGTGGTGCAGCAGCTCTCTAGAAGGTTATTAATTGTTTTACCTTGAAAAGACCTGGAAAGTAATTTTTTTTTAAAGTGTGTTTCCATTGAAAGTATCTTATACAACATTACTTTAATTTTATTAACAGTTTGTCTCTGAGAAACTTTTTAGAAAAGGGGAAAAAAAAAGGCAGGGAAGGTGAAGGGAAGAGTTTTGACCAGGTAGAATTGCTGCATTTTGATGCTGGGTGTCAAGGTAATGTTAATCAACTGCAGCAAATTTGAAAGTTCTGTTGGGCACAGCTCAGTCGCTTAGTGGACAAGACCACAGTCAGCTGTTCAAAACAAGATTCCTTCCCAAGTCCTTCCTGACATCCACAGGGCTGCTGTGATCTTAAATGCTCCTGATTTTTTAAATTTTATGCACTGGAAGCATATATGGACTTATGTGGACTTAAGGATTCTCTGGGTCACTTCACGATCTGTCTTGATATATCTGCTTTGAAACAAAGGGGAACAGAAAGAATGGAGGTTGTGGTACTTAAATACATGATAAATAATAAAATCACAGTAATAAAAAGTAAATGCTAACAACCATGTTGACTGATCAAAAAGAGAATTAGTCTGTAAGATGAAAACAAGTTTTAACTAACCCTTCCAATGGTAGCAACAGTTTGTGGAAGTTAGGTTCACAACAGAGCTTGAGATTCTAGACCTGTTTTATTAGAACACAAGTCAAAGCATTTTGGACCTTAATTTTCAACAGTGTTTTGTTTAAAGCATCCTAATTCTTTATGTAAAGATTAACAATAAAAGAAAGCAGTAAAATTTAAGAATTATTTCTAGGGGGTCGGACAAGAAAGATTTTTGAAATGCATTGCATAATGATATTTCTTCTTCCATGATACTTCTGGCAACAAGGATTAGTGACACAGACAATATTCTTGCGTCTCCTACCTTGTATGTGCTGTGCTCAAAGCATTTCCCTCCTCTATTAATGTCCAGCAAGTGACCAATAAACAAAAGAGTCTGCCTCTTATCCTCATGTACCTGTCACTTGACAGTTGGACCCTCCTGCAAAGTCCTTCCAGTGACCCTGCCTCAAAAGACCCATCAAAGTATCTCAGTTATGTGGTCCTAAAGAACTCCTGTAAGATTAGTAGGAAATTCTTTCTGTCAGTGCACATGCATGCACCGGGTAACAACTGAGAAAATTCTTTTTACTATTATAATCTTCCACTGTAGGAAACAGGGAATTACTGTGCACTTCTGTATTTAATCAGACAAACAAAACCCTGACACTTGGTTAGATAGAGTAAAAGAGGTTACAACAGCTGCCAGATTTGCTGCACTTGCTTCTAACAAATGAGAGGATGTGAGGTTGCAGGTGATAGAAATGCAGTGATCCTGTTAGCATTTTTTATTGTTAAGGCAAATTATTGTAGCACTAGTTCATAGTGTGTAGTGCTGGCAGGCTTTGTGCATGGTTTTTGTGTGCTGTTTTTTTCTTGAAGTTCATAAACTGTGACAAGTACCTGATGTTGTTCTTCAGTGCATTTGTGGGATTTTATCACAGGATGTCACTTTGCTCTGAGCTGTCAAGCTACTCTGGAAAGAAGCTAAGTCATACACTGTGGTCCTGTGAAAAATGATTTAATAGCAATGGAACAGTACAGGTGTACATTTGTTCTCTGGCTTCTGCATTGAATATTCTTATTGCAGAAGTAGAAAATTCACCAAAGTAATCTCCAGTTAAAACTGGTGTGTGGTTGGAACTTGGTCCTTTAGATGTTCATACAGTAATAAATTGCACCACAGTGAAACCAACCAGATTTAATCTGTAGAAATTACATATCACTGTAAAGCCAATGAATAATGAGTCAGTAAGCAGAAACAACAAAACCCTCTAAACTTGTATCTCAAGAATCAGATTGGTTTTGTTTTGGTATCTGTAACTATGCCATGAATACAATGAGGAGAACAGCTTGCACAGAGGTGTTGGCTCTTTGTCTTTTTCTTCCTCCTCTGCTGCGAAGGGCTCTGAAAAGCCTTTGGGAGCTCTGTTCACTGGGTTCAGAGGAATTCAGAAGGTGCAGTTCTGGTGATTGGCAGTGAGTCCAGCTCTGAAATTGAAGACTGTCTCTGGCAGCTCTTCTTGCAAGAAGAGTCTTCAGGGAAAGGTGTTTTTCAGAACTAGGGGTTCCCTCCAGCCAGGGCAGCGTGGCTGCTGCAGAGGCTGCACTGAGGGCTGCCTTGTGTCTGAAACTAGTTCTGAAGATAAAGGTACAGTAAAGACCCGTGTTGGATAAAATCTATCTGCACATTTGATTACATAGGAATTTCTGTAAGGACCAAGTGGGTTAGCACTTGTCAGTGCAAGCAGTGGAGGAAATGGTTTATTTAAAATGCACATTGAAATGAACCATATTTCAGCTTTTTTTTTTTAATCTTCTCTTCCTGCAGATTGTTCCTGAAAGGGCCTGAGCAAGAAAGAGTTTTTACCATGTTTCTGGTTTTGATGTATATATTGCACTTGTGTTTTATTTACCACCAGCAGTGACACTGAAAATGTATATAAGAAAAATACAGGAAAATGTACTTAGGTTACTGTGTATACTGAGTTTGTAGTTGAGAAACTACAGCTTTAATTAGTCTTGGTTGGAAGATTTTGGTTCATTTAATTGCAACATTGGAATGGGAGATAGTAATCCTGAAACAGTATTAAAAAGTTTTAACTAAATAGATAAATTAAATTATATGCTAATTTTTTCAGTTTATTTCCTCATACAGAGTGAAATTTCAGGCTATAATCTTTAGAATGGAAAGTGTGAGAGAAAGATTTCCTGGTCTTTGCTGGGGAGTGTTAAAAGAAAGTGAAAAACAGACAAGGATGTAACTCATTATGTATCTCTGTGGGGGGAAAAAAGCTACTTACAGGCTATTAATATTACTTCTATAAACAAATTCAGTAATAAGTGTACAATTTTTTCCCTTACTGCATGCATTTTATCTATAAGAGGGGAATTAATATGTCCTTGGTACAATTATTTAAAATAAAATATTGTATTTTCCAAAATGAGTGGCTTTTCAGGAGAATTTATTGTCAGTCACTATTTTTAGGAAGGTAAGGGAAGGGAAAATTGCAGGAGCAGTAGAAGATATTTCTCCTTCAAAGCTTGCTGGTTCAAAACGCCAGTCCATGGTTTGAGTTGAAGCACTGTTTTTCTTTTGGCATTCTAGTTTATATGCTCAGAGCTTTCAGAATATTCATCCTTAAGGCTGAAATTTTTCACGGATGACCTATTCTCAAAGGTGAACTTATTTTTGAATGCTGAAAAAACCCACTGTCTAGTCCCTTTATTCATAAAGTTATGGGGAAGACAGAAGTTTAATCTACTCTGGGAGATTGTTAAAAGTTAGCTTGGAGTGTGTCTGACACTCAGTATAGAGTCTTGATATGTGCTTTGGTGCTTTCAGGATAAAAGTCTTTTTAAAATGGCAGACAGTACATACCTTGCAAGACTGTATTACTCCTTCTGATATGACTTTAACCAGTCCCTGAATTCTTAAGGAACCATAACATCCACATTCGGGCATAATTTTAAGGTAACTTCTCAAAAGAATTGCCTGCTCCAGTTTTCCCTCTTGACTGATTCATGTAATGCTGGTGTTTTTATCTCAGCAGCTGCTGCAGGCAGGCAGATACAGTTTCCCTTTTAAGTAAACCTCCCCAAAGCTAAATGAGGGCTCATTATTTATCTTACCACCCAGAATTGTGGAGGCTCTTGTTAATCTTCATTTGTTTTTTGGAACTGCTGGAGTCCTGAATGAGCCTGTTGTCTGGGTACCTTTTTGACTACAAACAGCCAGGTATTCCAGCTGATTCCTGAATCCCGTCCTTCACAGCTTCGCTGTTTGTAGGCCATGCAAAGGAGCACAGGGCAGGAGGTGCAGAGGGAACAAAAAACTCTTTTCTTCCTTCTTTCCATAGAACTCAGAGGATGGGAAAGGATGAGGAAAAATTAGTGGTAAAAGAAGAACATTTGGTAAAAACATACTTACAGAACTTAAAGCTGTGCTATGGAAGGCTGGATTTTTTTTGTTGAAGTGGCTTTTAAAAAGCAGTGCTGAGTGACAGCTGCATGGAGATAACTGTGTTGTAAGGAGTTACCCACAGTGCTAATTGTAGTGCTTTGCTGCACAGGTTTGCAGTAAGATGATTTTTCATCCTTGGGAACCTGTTGTGCAGCCCTTTTTTTGTGCAGGGCAGCAGTGCTGGGTGCTGACATGGACACGTTGTGTAGCTGCTCCGCCTGCTTTTGATGTGCTGGCCTACTTGCAATTACTGCAAAAGTACAGCAAGGAATCTGCATGTTTCAAATAGATGCAAATTTAAAACAGCCTGCGGGCTGTACAAAGCTTTAATTTTACATGGTTCTTTAGTTTCTGGCTTGGTGAAATCAGAAGAAACTTTATTAGCAATGTTAAAGCTGCAGCAAAATGTAGTAAGTTTTGACTGCTGGTTAGACTTGTGAACTGAATTTATATTTGCTTAGAAGGGGTTGTTACCTTCTGTAGAATAAAATGCAAGCATTGACTAATCATTGCTGGTTTAGACAAAAGAACCCCATTCAAGTTTCAGCTTTAGCACCGTGTGGCACTGGAAGGATATTTTTCTGCAGGTCCATTGCCATGTAGCTGTGCCAGCTTGGGACCAGCCATGTGGAGAAGCAATCAGTTGAGACAGAATTTTTTTCCCTTACATCCTACTTCTTCTGTTACTTGAATATTTCTGGCCATCCTAGACTGCAGATATTGTAGCAGCTCTCTTTCATACTCCGTCACACACTATACCCATCACTGCTGCCTGATCCTGAGCTGCTGCTCAGGTACCTGTTAATGCTTCTCACACCAGAATCCCTTGTCACTGTGATCAGGGAGGATGAGACAGCCCTGAGGAGTTGTGGCATTGCCCATCTGCCACTCTCTCCCAGGAGTGGTGTAGAGACAAAATGAGTGCTCACATACAAATGAAAGGGAACTGCTGAATAATCCTCCTGCAGAAGATTGTGTGGTGCCTATCTCGAGTCACCTCATGTCTGGAAATAGGTAACAGCAGCCGTGGGAGAGCAAACCAACTGCTGCAAATTCTACTTCATCACTCCCAATTAAAGAATAAACAATTAGGTGAAAATAATGCAGCTCCACTCTGTCAGTACCTACCTTTTGCATCAACAAATCAGATTAAAAGATTCCTTCAGGTGCCCAAAGCTTTTGGAACAGCACATGAAATGTAAGTAATCCAGACATTGTATCTACAGGTGTGTTTGAAACATACGAATAAATATTTCCTTTACTTGTTCAGTTTTACTCAGGTAAAACTTACCACACACATTAAGCTGTTCTTGGTCTCCTGAATTTTTGTTTCCTAAAACAGTAGCCAGAAGAGAATATATATGACATTCCTGTGATTTTGGTTAGTAGCCCTCCAGGGCCTTGATAAATCAGTACAACTGGAACAAATTTTAGAGCCACTGCATCAGTGTGATCTTGAGACATCCAGATCTTGGGCTTCCCTGCAGCAATTGAAGCTTGCTGGGTCTGTGCTTCAGGCAGAGTTATTTCAGCCATCCCAGTAACTACAAGAGATCTTTGTCTGATCTCTCACTGTTGCAGGAATTGGACGGTGTTTTGCTGCAGCTCCACTGTGTTCTCTGTAGGGTGAATGTGCCTCTCCTTGAAGCCTTAATTGTCTTCTTTTGTTGGTGATATCCATCGAAAACATGAGGGCAGAAAGCTTAGTTGTCTCTAGATAAAATATAGAGGAGTTTAGATAATGACACTTCCACTTGACTTTTGTACTTGAAGTGTTTTATTTAGGAAAGTAGTTTAGACTGAGAATCAGAGCAGTGTGCTTTCAGTGACATTTGGTGTAAGTATATTTCTAAATCTGCATAAATTCTCTTCATTGTTTTTGCAGCATTTCTCCAGGGGTAGGTCCTCAGCTAATGATCACAGAATCTTTGAATCACAGAATAGTTTGGGTTGGGAGGCATATTTTGCATTTAAAATAGATGTGACAGCTGGGGTCAGATTGAAATAAGATTCTAGATCTAGGAACACAGATTCTGTTCAGCGCTAGCACTAATTGTTTTAATGTTTTGAAAGATGTGCTGGCTTGGGGGACCAATTTTGAAGAAGAAATTGAAACTATTCTTGCTTATGAAAGTATTTCAGAGCTTCATAGGAGTTTACTCAGGAATTGCAGTAGTGCCCAGTGCCCATTAATAAAGCTAAAGCTGCTTGGAATCACAGAGTGTAGAAGAAGTGTGGAAAAGGGCAGGCATCTGTGATGAAAAAATTAAAACCACACTTAGTCTTTTTAAGAACTGATTCTAATGCTTATGGTGCTCATATGATGATGAAAAATGAAGGGAATGGCATAACCTGGCAAGAATTCAGTAATCAGTGAAGAGAGAGCTCAGTGTGATGCTGTATTTGTTTTGGCTTAGGGCAAATTTTGGGAGTGGTTTTTTTTTTAGAAAGCAAATTCAAGCAGCCCTTCCCCCAAGTAGTTTTTTTTAAGAGGTAAATATTTTTGAGAAAAGTGGGAGAAACCTGTTTATTTAACAAGCAAAGTATTCACAAGCATAAAAATGAATAATATTAAAGAATGGCAGTTTTTGTTGTTCTGAAGAGATGGCAAATTTGCAGAGGGTCCTTTTTGTGGGGTGTAGCTGGGCTTGCTCAGTTTATCATCAGTCATGTCTGGTGGGTCACAGGTGTGAGCTCCTGATGTTTTTCTGGGTTTTTGGTCCAGAGCAGGCTGATCAGTTCCAAGAAGAAGAAAAGTCATAGTTCAGGGAACTTCTCTGCCTCAACTAGCTAAAAAACTAACTGAAAGTAAAGGAGAGCTCTCTGCTGAAAGTAAAGGAGAGCTCTCTGCTGCAGACAGCACTGTCTGTGAGAGAGAGTGAGAGCTGAAGCTTTTCTGGTTTTGAGCTGCCTCAGACATCCCAGTGCTTCTCCTTCTCCCCCACTCTGCTCTCAGGTCTAGTTTGAAAAGCACAGAACTCAATGTCCAGCATAAGCAGAACAGACTGGGGATACAAGCATCATAAAGTCACCCTAGGACAGATGCCAAATGATGAAGTGACATGATTGTCTTCTACACAAGAGACTTGGGAGATTTATAAACCTCAGGACTTTTGCCCTTCCCTGAAAAACCTATTCACTGTTAAATGACTGCAAGTTAAATAATGTGCTTGAAAAATGCAGAAATAAGGGCAGCTATGTAGCCATGGGACTAATGCAGAATTTGATGCTCTTACAGGAGGCTCTGGCTGTTGGGGTTTGGCTCAAAGTGGGTTTAGCAGGAAGTTGTCAGCATTCCTGTTTGTACTGGCCGAGGTCCTCATGGGCAGCGTTTCAGAAGCCTGTGAAAAGAAGAGCTGGAACAGAACCTGTTCTTTCCAAAGCATTCTCAGAAAGTAAATGAGAGCCATTCAGTCAATATGTGATGTGCAGTGGGTGTCAATCTTCCAGGGCTTCAGGTGAAATTCAGGGCGAAAAAATCTGAGAGCTGAGCCACACCATATCTGGTTCTATGTGAATAGAAGTCTGTTCCTGGGTGCCATTGGATATGGCTGGCTTCCATTTTTGCAGTGCTTAATTTTTAAATGAATACATTTTATCAAAATGAAACTGCTTCAGTATTGTTGCAGTGATACAGGAGTCAGTAGGTTTCTGTTCATTCTAGGGTGTCAGAGAAAATGTAGGATTTTTAACATTACCCAGCTCCCTGGTGCATGAGAGGTGTTCGTTTCCCTTCTAGCTCGTGACCTATTTAAAACTGAGTAGTGTGATGTGCTTTACATATCCCTTCTGGTACAACCACAATTAATCTTATTTTTTTTCCAATTTCAACATTTGCTGCAATAATTTTCACATGGTTGATCGCAGCAGCCATTAGGGAGGTAAGGTTATAGGATCTGGGAACAAAAAGCTAGTGAGACAACATTATACCAGGTTGTTTTCAATGACAAACTGGAAATAAAAAGGATGATGAGCAGTGATGTTCTGGGTGTTAACATCTTTGACCTGCAGATTCAGCTGAAGTCAAAACACCAGAAGACTAGAGCATACTTAAAATTTTTGCTCCAAATTTATTATGTAGCTTAGTGTTGGTAGTGTTTATCTGTATTTATAGATCTCAATTTTGAGGTCCCATATTTTTGCAGTTTCAGAAGCATTTCCAGTATCATAGATGATTTTATGCAAACACGGATTTCAACTGGAAACATGGGTTTATATTCTGGTGAATAACCTCTCAGGTTTTTCCTTGGCTTTGTGAAATAACACAGCTCTTTTTAGTGTACTGTTATATACATTTCTATTTCTTTGTTAAATTAGTGTGACCATAAAAGATAATACACATTGATGAAATCTTTTTCTGTCCTTTTTGTATGCATAATTTATTCAGAAAAAGTGGTGCAACTGTGCTTTTGGAGTTTCTTCTACATAAATAAACTTGGAATTTTTTATGTAAATAGATAAATATATGAATCTTAAGTGCCTACTTATTTCTTCCAGTCAGACAGGAGCACTGGGTGTTCAGGCAGGCATCCTCCCTGGGTGCTGTGTTCTTTGGGGGGCAGGGTGTGCTGCCTCCCTTTGTGCTGGCTCGGGCTGGGGAGCTGCACACAGATGTGTAACCCTTCCCTCCTTCCTGCACGCCTCTCGCAGGGCTAGAGAGGAGAGCTGGTGTGTGTAGCCTGTGGCCCCCCTGGCGTTTTCAGTCCGGGGTGCAGCAGCTGGGAGTCAGTGTGGGATGGGCTCGGTGGCTCTGGAGGGAAAGCTCCTCAGCATTTGTGTGTGTGCTTGCTGAGGGACTCCTGCTGCCTTCCCAGCTGGGGCTGCCAGCTCTGGTCTTTGGCCCTGCAAGTGCATCTCCCCATCTCATACTAAAAACCACAGCTGCTTCCCTGTTTTTCCCCTCAGAGTTGCTGAATGGTCCATTGAGGGTAGAGGAGGAGAAAATAGGGCTCCAGGAGAAGAAGATGGAAACTGCATGGTGTGTGGGAATGGCTTTCAGGTCTGTGGGAGCACAGACCTCCTGCAGAATTCTGGTGTGTCTGATTCAAGGTGTTTGTAAATTCCAGAGCTGGAGTTTGCACTCCTTAAAGCTTCTAGCTGTTTCCTGAAGAACAGCCATACTGTGTGCTAGCAGGGTGTGGTTCTGCCACGGCACTTCAGGAAGAATCCCTTGTGCAGTGGTTATTATCTGTCACCCACTGGATTCTATAAATACATGCTTGTCTGGATATTCAGTGAGACTTATTTTAACCTTAATAGTTTTATGATGATCAAAAACTGCTTAGCTTTGCAGCTTATCAAAGAATGTGTACTTACTAAGTAGGCCGTTCTGGTTACCTTACTGAACATAAATTTTTATCATATTTACTAAGTTTTCAAGGGATCTAACATTCATTAAACTAATTAGGAGGTATATTTTCCATTATTTACTGAAAGATTTCCAAAACAATGTCAAAAACCTTTTATTTCTTTTCCTAACTCTTGATTTTAGCACTCAAGATGGAATGTGGTGTTTATTCTGCTGCTGTAACATACTGATTTAAGCTTGAGGTGGATTATCAAAGTAAGGCTGTTTGAGGGATTTGAAATTGTGGTGTGTCATAATTGTAGGGGTTGGACTGAAACTGTGTGCAAGTTAACTGGAATCATTATTTTCTAGAGAGTTTTTTGATTTTATCATAATTGTAGGAGTAATTTTTTTAATTGAAATGTCAGCTCAATAGTGCTGCAGATATTTCTGCTTTTTGCTTAACTGGGCAGGCTTCACACATGCTGGAATTTCTTATGGTCAGGTAGAAGAAAGTAATCTTGCCCTTTTTCTTTTCTTCTGCAAAATGTCCTAGTGAACAACAAGTATTTTCCTTCATAAATGACATTTGAAGTGCATTTTTTATTTAAGTCACTGCTGAAGCTCTAATGGGGCCAGGGTGCCAGCACCAGTATTTTAAATGCGTTCCTCTAAAGCTGTTCCTTACCTCTGTAGGGAGGTGTTAAGGAAATAATAATATCTTTTTAAAAAAAGGAAGGAAGGTTGCAAGTGACAGACTGCTGAGCAGTGACTGTTGTTTATGAAATGTGTAGAGATGTGTGAAAGCTTGTTCTTTCTCAGCTCAAAATTCGTATCAGAATTTTCACAATTGCAATAATAACTTATTTGAAGCTTTAATTTTAGGATTTTCAGCTCTCAATCTTTGCAACCAGTCTTGCCTTTTCTGAAAGGTTCTTTCCTCCTTTCTGGTAGGCTGGGGGTTGTGTGCAAATGTAAGGATAGCTTCAGGGGCTTATATGGGCTCTGATTTCTGTGTGGAAGGCGGGGCTGGGGACTGAAGAGCTGGGCGTTCACCCAGGCTGGATTTGGTGCTCCTCTCTTCACAGAGTGCCTCCCCACATTTTGTGAGTGCTGCAGTGAAGCAGATGGGCAGCTGCAGTGCAGCCTGGCTGTCCCCCATGGTCAGCCTGTTTCATGTGAGCTCAGCAGGCATCTGCTGCACTGCCCAGGGGAACTGAGAAGGCAGAATCCCAGGGGCTAGAGAGGGGCTGTGCCGTGGAGATGGGAGCTGGGGAGCTGACTCCCAGTCTGGGAAAAGCTGCCTGAAAATCACTTCAGTTCAGGAATCTGAGATGTTCAGATTAAGAACACAGGTTTTCACATCTAGCATAGGATTTACAAAATCAACTGCTATACAACCAAATAAGGAGAAAAAGAGTTTAACAACTATTCAGATCTTGGTGCAAGCAGTATGTCGGTATTTATGTCAATTTAGTAATCTACCCAGAGTTTCCAAAAAATGAAAATGGAAGGCGACTCATTCACTGTAAACATGAAATAGAAAACAAAATATATTAAATCTCTGAGTCTTAGCCCTCTATCCTTCCACATGTAATTTTGAAAAAGCAGTCATTTTTATATTCTCATGCTGATTTATTCAGACACATACTGAAGAAATGCATGTTAAGTGATTAAACTGTCCTCCCCTTTGTCTTCTTTCAAGTTGCTGTGGTGATGGAAAATGGGAGACATATGGATTGATCTGGCTTTATGGATGGGTGTGAAATTGGGGAGCAGGAAGATGCTTGAAAAATGTTGTATTTGAGCATTGGAAGGTGTCATGAATTATGACTAGGGCTGTGCAAAAACTTGTTTTAAAATAGAGCTGGTATAGACTGAGGTGAGTGGTTGTGTGAAACAAACCCTGGTTCCCTTGTGTGCTGGAGTGTGAATGGAAGGAGTTGATCAGGGCATTGCCTTGTGCAGGGGCTCTTTCTCTCCTCAGCCATGAGCACGGACTGCTGGGCTTGTCTGGCCTGGGTGTGCTGGAAGCACAGACCTGAGATCAGTCACTCTTGCCAGGCAGGCCCTGCTCATCCCTGCTGGGTACCTACAAGCTGGGCTTTGGAGGCTCCTCAGTCTCAGTAAAACAGCTCCTGAGCCTAAACCCTGTTGAATGACTCTGTTTGCAAGAAAGAAATTGTGTGAGGTCTCACAATCGCTAAATGCAAAGCTGCCCTGGGTGTGACCCAGGTATGCTGTCAGAGGAGATATTTCAGGATGATGACTGGTTTGGTGGTGTTAAAAAGGACCCAGGGTGGTCTAAACATAACAATAGTTTATTGTAAACATTGTGTGTTAGAGGCTGGCAGGGAGAGGGTTGTGAGACCTGTGTTGCCCTTCAAACAGATTAATGCAGTGTCTGTGATTTGCCTGCTCGCTCACAAGCCCAATAAAGCAAGCAACGAAGGGGCTCTTAGATGAGGAAATTGGAGAGGAGGGATGATGGCAGATGATGGCAGAGGCTCATCAGAGGCACATCATTTTAATCAGTGAGGGAGAAAAGGCACCACTTGATGGAGATGGTTGCCTGTTGAATTCTATGCAACCTTTAACATTTAGCAAAATAATTTCCCTGTTGATGTTTAACCAGGTCTCTCTGCTGCTTTTCAGTTTGTAGAGCACTAATTACAGCACTCTTGTGACACGTAAAGATGCTGTGGATTAGTGGTGTGCAAAGCTGTGCCAGGATATGCACCTGATTCGTGGAACTGTTGGAAGCAGTGTTTTCCAAGAGATTTTTCAGTCATAAGTTTTGAGATGTGTTCAGGAATGTTGGAGAAGCTCTTAGGCCTGATAGAGTGTTTGGAGCTAAGCCTGAGAATTGTAATACTACAGATTCCAGAATATGAGTAATAGCTTTTTAACAGGTTATGTGAAAGGCTGGAAGATGCATCACTGAATTATTACTATTAATAATAAAATGAATATTACTATGAGTCATTATTTTTCACAGTTTCTGTGAAAAAAAAATATACCTCTAAGCAAACACTGCTGCATATATTTTGGTAAAAATTCTGGAATTCATGTTTCAGGGACACAAAGTGTATGGAATGGTTTTCACATGTAGGAGGAAATCAAGAGATTTAACCACAGCTAAGCGAAGGGAAGTGGTCGGCACGCCTCCCAGGAGGGATGGCTCAAGCTGTCCTGTGTGTGCTCACTTGCACAGAGGGGGGCAAGAATCCCAGAGCTGTCCAGCTGCATCAGCGCAGGGCTGATCCAGTTGCATTTCCTGTCCCTGCCCTGCTGATCTTGGAGAGACAGCCCGAGTGTGAGTCCTGCTGTCTGCAGGGGCTGTTCTGGGCCAGGCACTGGCGTGGCACAGCGCTGTGCTGAGCGTGCTGCTGGAGTTCACTCTGCACTGAGGGTTCTTTCCCTGCCTGTGTCTCTGCTGTGCAGCTGGATTTCTCTGGGCCAGTGCTAGTGCAGACATCTCTGCACCATTGCCCTGCACAGGAGGAGTGTTCAGGCTTTTCAGTAACACCTTCCCCATGCAGTCAGAATCATTTCAGGTGCACTGTGGAATAATTCCAAATTTACTTGGTCAACAGATTTGAGATGTGAACGCTGAAATGAGGATGCCTAAAGCCTGGAACCAAAACACAAGCACTACAGTCTGTGTTAGTTTGTACTGTAGTTTAGGAGCTTGCTCAGGCACAGTGAATGAAAAGAACATGTATGTTTAGTAAGTGATTGTTTTTAATGTCTTCTTTTTAGATTATTGTACTTCACCTGCAGCTTACTCGTGAGATTAGTTTTAATTGCTGTGCTTTGCAGCATTTAATTTAGTGCTGTGTAAGTTGCTGCATTGAGCAAAACTCACGTGCTGGGGTCTTTTTAGCCCCCAAACTGTCTGTGTGTCTGCACAGCAGAGCAGAAGCACAAAGCACAGACCCTGTGTGCTTCTGGCTTGTTCTGACAAGGAGCCTGATATTTTTACACAAGTCTCTACAAGGCTTGCTTTGGTCACAACCAAAATAAATGAGGTCAGTTTAGTGACCTATAATGAAAGCCTCTTCATGCCTTTGTAACTCTCTCTTCTGTTAGTCAGACACATTTCCTTCTGTACTAGTTGTGAAATCTCTTTTTGCTTAGTCTGGTGGAGAGTTGTGATATTTGTTATGTTTCAAAATGTGTGTTCATAGAATCAGAAAAGTAGGTGTGAAAAGAGCACAGGAAGTCCTCCAGAATCCACGCATCCCAAACCAGAACTACATATGAGAGCAATTTCAACAGCTGGGGGTTTTTCTGTAGAATGTGTATCCCTATGTGTGCTGCAACTTCTCAGTGCAATCTGTACTGGTATTTCACTGTCCTTCTTGTTGAAGTATTTCCCCTTTATTTGCTTTTCTTCCTGCCGTTTAAATATTTGTGTTTTTTATTTTCTCCTGTCCACAAAGAACAGATGATTCAATTCCTTTTTATATTTGAAAATGATCCACAATTTTTGTAAATTTTTTTCTTGGCAGCCTCAGTTTCTTCATTTCTCTAAATCCAAGTGCTCTTTTTTGAGGAGTCTTGTATGTGTCTCCTCCCCTCTTGTTTTGGAAAGACTTTTTCACAGCGGCAGAGAGCAGGGTTTGTAGTGCCCACAACTGTTCCACGTCACTTCAGCTGTGGATTTATCATTGTTAAAGATGATGAAAGGTAACCAGATGTTTCTGCAGGCTGCAGTGTTTTAATTCACTTCTCTTCAATGTTGTTTGTTTCAGGCAGAATTGGAGATGGATCTAAAACAGAGCAGGATGTTTCCATTGCATTAAGATGTGAATTCTCTGTTGTGGTTCTTTTTTTGTAGAACTGCAATATAGCCAGCAGTTTGTTTTTTCCAGTTGGAGTATAGACATTTGTGCATGTTGAAATGTGTGTTTTTAAATTGCTTATAGGTGCAGGTCTGCTTATGCTACTTATTGAAACTGTTGCAGTTTTCATCTTGCCCTTTTTAATCTTCTTCTCTTTCAGCTTTCTCTCTTTTTCATAACCTTGGTTGAGAACATTTAGGGTGTTTTCCACTTGCAGAAAAAATTTCTGATGAGCCTTAAGTTAATACATATTTCTGTTTGATTGTGGTCCTTCATTGTCTATTCCAGGATGTTTTCCCTGATGATGTTTTTGTACAGTCCTTACACTAATTTCATTTAGACCATGTTCTTTGAACCTGCTTCCTGAACCTCACTTGTCATGGGGTTAAAAGCCATGCTAGAGAAATGACATATATTATTGCCATCTTCTTTTAGTCCCACTCCCTGGTCCTCTTAGAGAAAGAAAGGAGATTGCCTGAGCCAGCCCAAATTAGTGTAACTTACTTTCAGTTTTCTTTTTCTGTGATTGCAGTGGATTTTTCTTTTAAGAGTTACAGTTAGGCTTCTATTCCATTGCTCTTCCTTGTGTTCCCCTTTTTGTGCAATCTTCACTTTAAGGATATATTATTTTTCCCTAGTTCTCTAATTACCTCATCAGTATTCCAGCAGGGTCTCAGGTGAATCACTTGCGACTCTCAGGCTTGATCAGGGTAAGATGGGATGAAACTAAACAGGTTTAGGCAATTTGAAACATACCAGGTTGTCTTAAGTATTTGTCAGTGTTCTTTTCCAGTATTAATCTGAAATCTTACATTCTTTCTTGTTTTTAAGTTATGATTGCAACTGATCTTTGAAGTAATGTCTAGAAAAAAAATGCAGTGAATTTCATAACTTTCAAAGAAGACTCTGACTGTAGAGATTTCCCTTTAGTGCTCCAGCATTTACTTCAACTTCCTCCTATTCTATCAGTGTTTCCAGAACTTTCCTTGCAGTGTTTGGTGTCTGTGGCTAATTCAATTTTTTTTTAATGTGTTGCCAGTGTTGATTTTTGTCCTTTCTGTGTTTGACTTGCTCTTTTATATTTAGTTCTAGTATTTGACAGAGTTTCTGTTTTGGATAGGGTACCTTCATTCTCCTGAGAAGGGAAGAAATTTTTTGATGATGAATCCATTTGGTCTTTTTCTCTCAATTTCCCCCAGTGTGACTGTCATAGGTCCCTCTGTGTTTGCCCAAGTCATCTTTCTCCAGAGGCATCCTTTTTGTTTTGCTGAAGGACAAAACTAAGCAAACCTGCACCATGGCAGAGTAAAATGTGTGAGCCCAAAGGCCTCCTGTGTGCATGGGGTGTGTAGCCTGAATGCAGAAAGCAGCAGCAGCTGTCACCCACAGGGTTTTTTGCTCCACAGGGGCAGCAGCTTGAGCAGGCTGGGGCTGCAGGAGGAGCAGCAGTCCCTGGTGGAGAAGCAGAGCTGGTCCTTTGGAGGGGGCACACAGAGCTGTGCTGAGGCTGCTTTGGAGGTGAAAACCTGTGGGTGACCAACGTGCCACACTGTGCTGAACTGAGGTGGCCCCGAGGCATTTCCAGAGGGGTTGGTTAGTGCAGACTAAACAGCTCCAAGGTGCAGCACAGCCAGCTCTTGGTGTGATTGGCACCAGCTGATGTGCAGCCCCTGAGAATCGCTGTGCAGAGCTGCAGCTCCTCCTGAGCAGCGAGGAGCTTGGGGCATGGTGAGCAGGGCAGGGCTGGGCATGTGCTGCTTCTGCTGCTCTGCAGACAACTTCTGCTTTTCAGTGCAATCCCAGGCATTGTGATTTATTAAAAAATATGGATATTGATCTAGTACAAATATCCAACTGTGACGGACAGAAACTCTCTGACAGTTTAGAGTTAGAAAGTGTGTGTTTATTGTGGATGGCTCCCAAATACACACTGCAATTTACAGGTGATTACAGAGCCCTTTTATCTATAGAGTACTGAATACCCGAAATACAAATGCATATTCATCACTTTGGTACATCCCATTCCCTGCTCGTATGGGAATGAGTTCAAAAGCCATTAAGCTTGACCCCTCAAAATGGGTCGTGGTCCCTTTCATGGGGAGGGGTCCCAAAATGAGGAAGTAAACGAAGTCTTCCTCATTCTGACCTTTCTACCTTTTCAATGCAAATATGACAAATGAGCCCTTGGTAGAACTCCCATTCCCCATCTTCAGCTGGTTTCAGAACAGAGGAGGCCCACAATTGTCTTATGTTCCTAAGAGCTATTTCTCAGTTTCTATATTCTTCATTAGAAACCCAGCTCACCAAACATTGTGTTGACAAGCAATCAATTATTAGTTAACTACTAACTCTTAACTTCATCAAGGCCCACCCATTTATTTCCATTAACTCCAGTAAGGCTTATTTCTAACTCAAATCTTAGCTTCTCTAAAATCTCTAAATTCCTTAAAGTTTGTCTCAATTGTACAGCAGCAACAGTATGGGAGAGTGCTGTACCTTTGTATAACCAAGTGTTGATGTCTCCTGGATGTAGCAGCTTCATTGTTTGTACTTAGCCTGATTTATAATGGCACTCCTCCTCTGTGGGCTTCACCTGTTTATTTATTCATATGAGGTTTTGCTTGGCACTGAAGCTGCTGCAACAAATTAAATGTTTTTACTGACTGTCCTTAGCAAATATTTTTGATAATGAAACTGAGAAAATGGAACTGCTCAGAAATTCTCTGACTTAAAATGAAGATGAAATGAGATACTAAATGTATTTTTTTCAGCTTGTTACCCAGTGGAATATTTCTGAGTATAGTAAGGCTTTTTTTTTTTTCTTCAGTGATTTAATATTGTGAGTAATTCATTGCAACATGACTGTGCATCAAACTTCTTAATGAAGCAGTAGCATAATGTAATTTAGTCAATTGTAGCTTCTCCATTTGACCTTTACTGTGATAGTAAACTGCAAATACAAAAGTATAATATTCCTCAAAGCACACATCCATGTGATTTAGAGAGCTGTGGATGACATAAATAGAGCAGTAGTTATGTGTAGCTATTATCCTAACAGTTGTCCTCCTTTAACTGCAAGGAGAGAGGTATCAGGAAGGCTTCCAGAGTTAGTGAGTGCTACAGAAGTTCATCTGTTGGTGCAAGTGTATACAACCATAATCCTGACAAAAGGGCTGGAGATCCAGAGCACTCATGTGGAAAGTGGAAAATAAGGCAGTTTAATTTTGACTATTTCTGGTTTTTTTTATACACCAGACAGGCTGCTTTGATTTGTTGGCTGTGTTAACTACACCATATTGTGATCATTTGGTTCTTGGCTTTCTCATAACTGGTATCATTAATTGTCTGCTCCTGAAAAGATAATGCCTTCTATTCATTTCAGTTAAATGTCTGTTTTTCTTCATTGACTGAACAACAGAAAGATGATAAACTTGTTACCTGTGGTATTTCTAATGAGCTGTTTGCTTCATGGTTTGTGCCAGCTACCAATTTGAAGCCTTGCATTCCTTTAAAAAAATAAAATATTTAACCTTTTCCAAAATAGAAGAACCTGGACAATTCTGAGAAATCCATCTAAGTGATAGAATGAGTTTTCTTTTAGGATTCATTACTGACTAGGAAGACTTTATTGGAGTATTTGACTTTTGACATATGGTATTTGATGAACTGTACAGTCCAAGGATTTGATAGCAGTGTATGGGGCCTTTGTTTGAAGTCCAAACGTTCAAATCTTACTTTTTTCTGATGATTAGAGATGACACATAACAGCTGTTCTCTGTCCTACTGGCAGTCTGCCCATTCATTAGTCTACCAACTCCCACAGCACAATTATTCTGAATGAAACAGCAGGTGTGTCTCTAGTCCATGGAGGTTGGTGGTGCCACTGGTGTTTCAGAGACACTTCTGTGGGCCTGTGCTGAATCAGAGCCTGAGTAAGAGCTGATCTCAGTGGTGAGTAGGCACAAAGTACCCCATGAATCAGGTCCCTTTGTTATCTTAGAGAAGTTATTTCTAAAAAATGCTCCTTGCAGAAAGGAAAGAATGAGTTTTAATGGCTTTGCAAGAGTTTTCCTTAGTCTTAATGGATAGATAGATAGGCTGTGGGAAAATTCTGTACCTTTCCCTGGAGAAGAACTGCCAAATAAATTATTACTTAACCTAATGGTAAAGTTTGGGTCAGTTCTTTGAAGACAAATTAATCCTTGTTTGAAGGTCATGCTGTGGCTGGTATTGTTTCCAGCTCAATGATTAAAAGCTTAGTCACCCTCTTCAGTTTCTCCTGGACTGGTGCCCTGTGTGTGGGAACTGAGTCTGAGCTTGACAGGGACCAATAGGCCAGGACATTGGTCTGTGTATTGATAGGGAGTTCTTACAAAGAGCAAGAGAGCAGTCACATTCATCTTTTGGGGTTGTGAATTAATGCATTTTTGAAGCAGGTTTTTTCCACATCAAAAGTAGCTAAAACTTATTTTACTGATTTATCCTCTGAAGTTCTCATTTTCTCCTGTTTTATAACAGTGAAGAACATTGAGAAGTGAAGGCTCAGGGAATCATGGAGCAAGGCAGGCATTGTTTCACTCTGGGTTTCCACCTCCCAGAAGGGTTCTGGGGCTTCCTTCAGTCTAGCACCTCGTCTAATCAGAAGAGAAATTACTTCAGGTGTTGGAGGTCACAGCTCTCCCTGGGTCTCCAGCATTAACCTCACCCATGTCTCACTTGGAGCAAGCTGGAGTTTAGGGATCTTTCATTCCGTGGGGGAACAACAGGCATATTTTAGACAGAATACAGGGCTTTTTGGAGCTGCCTGGCTGCAAAGCTTTCCAGAAGCTTCTAATTAGCCCCTGTAGGTTTCACTGAAGGGCTGCTGTTGTTAGCAAGGTTCTGCACACTGTGGTGGTCTCAGGTGCCAGCTCTCAGGGGAAGGAGGAGGAGATCTGCAGTCCGTGTTGGAGAAGTTAAGCAGCCTCATGTGGGAGGAAGGATCATTGTCCCATTATTTCCAGAGGGCAGCAGGGAGTGTTGCAGTTCTTCCAAGCTTACAGCACATCTGAAGTCTCTTGCACTGTGACTCAGAAGTTTCTCTGGTGGGGTCTCTTTGTCCAGGCACTCTGAAGAGCTCCACGCTGGTGCAGCAGCCAGCGAGGGACGGGAGCCTGGATGCTGCACATGGCCAGATCAGGAGCTTTGCTCCCCTTGTCAGGAGTATGTTGCCAGTGTGGGGTGTCGTTTTCTTGTGCTGATTGCCTTTTCTCTGGCATGCAGATCCACTTACACCACTGTTCTTATAACTTACTGAAACTGCGAGTTTAGCCAGGTCAGATAAAATGTGTATTTTTGTTTTGCTGCTTATTGTGAAATTACTGTAAATGGTCATGAATGATCAGGAAGTTTCTTGCAATGTAGCACCCATTGAATGCAACATCCAAGTGCTATATGGAAATAATTTTGTTATGTTAGGAAAAAAATCATCTTATAGAGATTGTAAATTGCTTTTTACTTGATTATCTGAGAAGACTGTAATTACCAAAATTGTTTTCCAGGGCAACTGTTATTATGTGGTTGGCTTTTTGGCAGTTTTCTATGACTGTGGCATTAACAGGCTGAATCAGCTGCAGATGTGAACACACTTCAGTGACTTCCACAAACCTGAGTTTTCAGGGCTAGCTGTTTAATACACTGCTCAATAGAATTTCAGATGTTTTGAATTTGGGACATTTTTCTGCTGAAGTGATTGATGAGACTAATTTTAAATCTAGAAGTTGTCATTCTGTGACTGCTTAACAAGGACAAATTATTTTTGTCTAAGTTGGAAGAAGAGTGTCTAAGAAGCAGGAAAAAATAGTTAATAACAGACATGCCACAGCTGCTGTGTGGGTGCTGTAAGCAGAGTAAGTGTACAGAATGCAGGTGTATGCACTTGTTCAATAGCTTTTTTTTGGTGCTTTTTTTCTTGTTGTTGCTGTTCGTGTATGACTCCCAGTTTTACAGGAGAATGTTGTCCATGCTACACTTTCCTAATAAAGTTTCCAGTTTGGTGATAATTCTGTAGAGAGAACATATGATGAAGAACATTAAAATGATATTGAAGACTTGGGCAATTTTGAAACAAATTTATTTGGTTTCAGAGAGTGGTTTCTAAAAGACCCAAGCAACCCAACCCAAAATGACCGAAAAGCCTCAAGTAGAATAAAAAACTCTCTAAAAAAAATAAGACCACTGGCAGGAAGTACATATGGCTTAGAACGAGATAGGAGTAGTTTTCAGTGGTGTTTGCTTGGAGTGAGAAGTGCTTGGAGGGAAGGTCTGTTTGGCTTGGCAGGAGGGTGGCTGCAGGGGGTTGTGGAGGTCCAGGTGCACAACACCCAGTCCTGGCCCAGGCTGGGGGTGAGTGCTCAGTGCCTGGGGGAGCCTCCAGGCAGGCTGGGGGCTGGCAGAGCCTGGCTGGCTGCCCTTCTCCTTGGGTCCTTCTTCTCCATTAGGTGCTCCTGTGCCAGCTGCTGTCCTTCCATTTCTGTAACTCAGAAGGAGTGATGCTGCTTTTGTTACCGCTATTGGCATCCTGAGAACGTCCCGTGTGTTTAGCAAGACTTGTTTAGCAAAGATTGCTGCAGTCCCAAGCACTCCCTGCTCCCTCCTGGTCCATTCCTTTCTCCCCCTGGCCTGATGGTGAGAACGTGAAGCTGAATGTGTGGCTGGGGTGGTGGTTCCCTCTGCTGCCCTGTTTAGGTGCTCCTAGGCACGTTTCCCTTGCCTGTGAAGGACGTGAGCTGCTGCTGAGCCCTGTGTCTCTCCTGCTGGGTGCCCAGTGCCTGTGTGCTGAGGCTCTGGCCCTGGCTGCTGCTCTCAATCCCTCAGCCAGCTGGAGGAGGGACGTCCTTCACCTGTGCTCTCTGATTCTGCAGCATTAGCTCTGAGTGGGCCACAAACTTCAAATCTGCTGTGAGAGGACATCCAGGAAACTTACTTTTAAAATATACACAGCTCATCTCACATTCCTGCTGGAAGAAATTTATATTAGAAATGGTGGAACTTCTTCCCTGAGCAAGAATAATGTCTTCAATATTGTGCAAAAATTGACTGTTATAATGAAATACAAAAGATTTGTTCCCTTTCAGGTGGCAGTTATGCTTCTTAGTTTTGAAGATCAGGTCTCTGAAGGATTGCACTTTTTAAAAATTCTGTTCACTTTTCAGAAACGAGGTTCTAATAATAATCTAAAAAGTAAATTGATTAGGTAGTCATTGAGTGTGATTTATCATTTTAACAGTGAGGTATTGTCTTATGAAAAAAGTTTTAATGCTGCATTAGTATGTCACAAGAATCATCTAGAAGAAAGGAAACATTTCAGAAAGGTTATTTTCATGTTAAATAAACTTTACAAGACAAAAGATCTCTACTGCAGTTTTTATATAAAT
This sequence comes from Euphonia xanthogaster, assembly GCA_034509185.1. Lineage (NCBI taxonomy): Eukaryota > Metazoa > Chordata > Aves > Passeriformes > Fringillidae > Euphonia > Euphonia xanthogaster. Next base: position 1,063,855 of record JAYDZK010000271.1, on the reverse strand, counting down.
GGAATTCACAGTCCTGAAGCTATAAGATGATATGTCTCAGCAACCCAAGAAATTACAACACTTGTCCAGAATTGTAAGTGAAAAGCACTATAGATACTTGTAAGCCTTGAAATTTGTGAGTGTGCTGCAAACAAAAGACTTGATACTGTAATGAAAGTAATTACATTTAAACTAATTGGGCAATACTTAGCTAGTCAATGAAAGAAATGTCCAAGTCAACTCTTAAAAGGGCAGATCCAGAAATATAGAAGAAGACTGTTGATGTTTATGTTGTGGTCATTTATTCACATTTTTTGCAAAGGCTCGTGTAGTACTTCCCGCTTGGCTCGAGAAGCTTTTTGATTGAACCTGTGTTTAATCAGGTTGTGACACTGGAAAAGGATGGGGTCACTGGTAACGTGGGATTCATCTCAGAGGAGTGGCTGCTCTTGAGAAGCTCCCAGCAGCACAAAGTCCTGATGCTTGAGCATCCAGCCCTTGCTGGACACATGAAGCTAAGTTTAAATTATTTGGTCTTGGGAAATCTGGTACTGCACAGGCTGATTTTCTTAGCCTTGTGTTGCTAACAGGGCCTTCCTAGGTGCAATCTAAAACACAAGGTTATCCTCTGGGAGTAGTTTCAGTGCTGGGTGCTGACCTCTGTTCCTGTCTACCAAATGTTGTTTTCTTCTTTGACACACAGCTGGAGAGACAAGAAGAGTCTTGTGCAGAGGGAGGTGGGCCAGAGAAACTGAGCTCTCTGTGTTCAGTGACTGGGGGATGTTGGATTGCCTTTCTCCTCCTGGGCAGGAGGGGCTGCTGTGCTCACCTGTCAGGTCCCATGCCCTGAGAGGATCTTGGGCTGCCCAGGGCGGGGTGACCATGTGTACTGCTCTGCCATACTGCTTTTCCTTCTGCTTGGTGCCTGTAAGGAGTCCCCTACCTCTTTCCTTCATTTCACATTCTGCTCTGTAACTTCCTTTTCATCCATCTTCTCTTCCTCCTTAGTCTCTTCCCTGCAAGTATTTTTCCCTTCAATTTTTTCTTCCTCTGGTATGATTTGGATGCATGATCTGACAGTCTCTTATTCTTGAGAGCATGTGGAGAATGTGGGAGGGCTGGAGGAAATCCCTTTTTTAGGCAGTGTCTGGTGAGAGTGAAGCTGCTGCTGTGTGATGTGCCCACATCAGTGTGGAGCCTCTCCTCCCCAAGCTCAGCAGGGAGGGTGCTGTGCAGAGAGCTGCCCAGCAGGAGCAGCACAGGGGCTCTTTGCAGGCACCTGCTGGAGCACTCCTCAGCACTGGCCAACGTTTTGCCAGAAGACTGTAAATCATCAGGTGAGGGGTGAGAAATGTTCCTGCTGGTGAATAGGCTTTGGTGGGATGCAGACAGAAATAACAGAAGAGCTTGCAGACTGCAAACCATCAGGCCTCCAAAGACTTTAATGTTGCAATTAAAGAGAATTGCTTTAATTCTGTACAATTTTGCTTTAATTCTGTGCAAAATAGCCAAGCTTTGCACTGAGTGAGTAATTGGAAGAATAGTATGTGATTGCTTCAATACCAAGGCTTATAATTAGTAGGGAGGAATAACTTACTTTCTTTAAGAAGAGTTTTTAAAACCAATTTAGAGAAAATTGCTTTTTCACATTGAGTTTCTGACACAGAGTTAAAGTTAAGAAGTATTCTCCCTTGGACAAAACAAGTAGGGAAGAGCTGGGGATACTGGTTCTGCTCCTTCACCTTGTGTATCCTGTCAGAGCAGTCCCCCAGGACCGTGGATCCTGAGATTTCTTCTCTCTGGCCATTACTCTGTAGTGTTTTGTGCTTTATATTTATTGTTGCTATTTCAGCTTCACATGATATCAAAGGAAGCAAATCTTAAATCAGTTGTTCCAAAAAACCCTGCAAATTTTGTATTTTCTCCAGAAAATACTGCTCAGGCTTTATTAACATGAGGAGAATGCTTTCCTGAGCCTTCCTTAACCTGAAAGTGCTTGAACCTGTGTTTTCAAAAAAAAAAAAACAAAAACCAAAAAACAACAAAAAACCCACCAGGTGTTTTCAAAAACAACAAAAAACCCCATCAAGTAAGGAAAAATCAACAGCTCTCTTGAAAGATCTGATGTGAGAAGTTTTAGCCTAACCTATTAATTTGTCAGAATTGGGGACAGGTGAAAGCAGGGGTTTTGTAATGGAAAATGTTACACAAGTCAGTGCAGAGTAAGCCAATTTTTTTTTCAGACTTAATTTCTCACCTGCAATTTTTTTCTTTATTAAGCTTCTCCAAACTTTACTGGAATTTGAAGTTCTGTGTGGAGAGGGAATGGAGAAGAGGTCTATTAAAATAATGCTATGTGAGATAATACCAACAGGCTTTGTTTTTAGTGTTGTGTGTCTGACACAGGGGTAAGGCTGAGTTCTGGCCAGTTTGAAGGGCTTTCATATGACTGAACCTCTGATAGGGCATTCAGTTTAGGAAAATGGAAAGTATGTATTGAAACTTCTGACTTGCTGCAACAAAAATTGTAGTGAAATGCCCTATTTCAGACCAGTATACTTCAGCTGGATTTTTTCATTGGACTTGAACACCTTATTTCTTACCTATTTAGAGATCAAGAAAACAACCTTTACTAACTTTACTGCTACATAAAAAGTGCACTCTGGGGAGACCTGGAAGTCATTGACTCAATTAAACTGTAAAACTTGGGTCAGTTCAACTGTAAAAGTTTGAAGCTGACTTATAATTTAAATTGGAGGTTTAAACCACTGTTAACAGACAGTAGTCTCCTAAGGCAATAAATGTACCAGGCAGTGCAGTCCCATACTGATCTCAGTCCTGGAGCTATTTGTAAATGTCTTCAACAAAACAGAATCCTTGTGGCTCCATGGATTTTGAAATTACTTGTGTAAATAAGGATGTTAATTGTGGTGTGTGTGTGCATTTGTTTGTTTTAATAAAAACAACTGTTACAGTGTCTTTTGTCTGGAATATGCTGGAACTTTTTCCCCTTTGCTGAAATTTAGATCTGGTTCATCCCTTAACAATCCCTTGTTTGGTGTCCACAAATTAGCAGCCATTTATAGCTCTTGAGTGGATATGTGAATTTGGGACCTAGGACTTAGAAATGTTTCCATAAAATGAATGACATTGTGCAGTTTGTAGACACCAGTTACAGTTTATTCCATTTTTATGGCTGCTGTTCTGTATTTACAGTACACTGGGTCAAACTCTCAGGCTGGGCACCGTGCTGTGAAGGGGCTGCAAAATCCTCTGAAGCATCAGGAGGAACAGGACTGTGGGACATGGTGCCTGTCAGTTCTGTTGGTCAGGATGCAGCTTGGGAGAAATCCAGCTGTGCACGCCTTTGCCCCTGGGGTGCTGCTGTGGGTTTGTGTGGCAGATGCCTGCTGTGCAGTGTAAACAGTCTCAGCAGAGTCCTGCCCTTTGCTCCTCTTCCCAAAGCACTTGCTGTGTAAAACACCAGCTAATCCTTAGCTTGTTACGTGTTCATTTTATCAAACTCTTTTGGTGTTTATGCTTTTTGAATTGAGTGTAACAATGGTAACAATTAAATGGTGTTCTGCATTGATGTGCCACCAGGGAAGATGAATAAAATTTCTAATCTAAATGGAATCTATGTAAGGATAATGTCTAATTTTAATAGGAATGTTAAAAGGAAGAAATCAAGTTCTGTATTTGCAGCATTTCTTGACAGATACTGATGCTATAAATTATACAGTTGTTCTTCCTCTGTATGGATTTTGTAGTACTCACAGCAATTTATAAGTCTAGAATGCAGCTGCTGGAAGTCATTTATTCTCAGTTCTGTATTAAATCTATCACATATAATGCATTAACATTCAGTTCAGAGCTCAAGGGCTTAATGGCTGCTTCTTTCCTGCTCTGAGTTTCTGTTCTGGAAGTGTTTGCAAGGTATGCAGAAAACAAAATTAAAAAACTGAAATTGATATATGGAAAAAAAAGGGGATTGTCCATGATAAATACTTGAAACCAGCTCATTTTGCAGTTTCAGCTGAGCATTGAAAACAAACCCTGCTGCTAACATTGCTGAAATTGGTAATGCTAATAAGCTTGTTTTGATGGATTAGCACTCCAGGGCTGTTTGCTTGAGTGACGCTCTTTACCCACGTCAGTCGGACGTGTCTGCGAGTTGGAGACACTCAATATTCCCTGCACTTTGGGCTGGGTGCATCCTGGGCTGCAGGAGGCTGCCACTGAGTCACTTGATTCAGCTTGTTTTAGTTGTGGGTTTTTTTAGTTAGAAAAAACAAAAGTACGTTATTGTAAATATTTCAGAAGTATTTATAATTAATATTAAAAAGAGTTTACCTGGAGTTTGACAGAAGAATAGGGGCAAAGGCCATGAAGATTTATTGAATATATAGTCTGTGAGGAAAGAGCAGGTAGAACAGACTGCCTTGTATGAGTCCTGTACCTGTTTATTGTTGATGATTTCCCATCTTTCATAGTAAGATAATAAATCTAGGAAAACTGAACTGTGTTCTGCTTGACATGAAGAGAAACTTGTACCTGGGGGAACTTCAGCTGATACCAGAGAAGAGATCCTGAACTCTTGTGGCACATGTAATATGTTCTGGCATGATCACTTGTATAAAAAGATGACTCAAACAGGCTAAATGTGAAAGATTTGTTTATTGTCTGTTAAAGTGTATCAGTGAAATTGGTTGTGGACCCTGTATGAAGTGACCTGTCAGCAGTAATAATTCACTTAGGCTGTTTGTAGGTAGCCTACTACCACCAAGGCAGAGAATGAAACAAGTTTTCAATCCAATAAACATCCTCAAATCCCTTCTAATTTTAAAACCTCAGAAAAGAAGCAAGTAAAATAGTCATGTATGGTATTATGAGAGTTTAATAAAACCATGGGACAAACATAGTTGTGGATGAAGGCCATTCTGCTGCATTTTTCAGTGAGTCATCTTCCATTGAAAAAAGTCCAGGCCAGAATATTTCCTGAAAGCTTTAGCAGCTTAGTTAAAGCTTCCAGATGTGATAAGACCTTCTGGAGGTTCCTACCTTCTGAGCCCTCTCCTGGATGAATGCTTCCTGCTCTAGTTCTAGGCAAGCTCACTGGTGACAAATGTGACTGTGGCTGTACTAGGTGAAAACCTTTGTGACCTATATATTAATACCTACAGGGAAAAAATTGCTTTTCTACCTTCCCAAATCAGCTACTTCATCTAGGAGACTGCAGGATAGCAGCAGGGTATTGGAGTGGAGGACCAAATCCTGAAGTAGCAGATGAGGAGTGACAGCAAGGATTGCTCCATCATCAATAAATGGGCTGGAAGTTCCTGGAGCACGGGGGACACAGAATATTGTGCAATAGTTGCAATCTGATGCAACCAAATCATGCAGTCTCAAAAGAAACTGCATCCTTCCTTGTCTGAACAACAAATTCCTGGAAAACAGCAGTAAATGGCAAGAGCAGGGGTGTTATCCAGTCATGGCTTTGTATGAGGTAACTGTGCTGCTCTGTGGTATTATGTATCACTCCTGTGTGATGAACAGCACATAGGTGTCAATACAGAGGGCAGGTTCTGCTGGGAACCTCAGTCCTGTGAGTCCCTCCCCTGCCTGCTCTCAGCTCTGGTTTCATAAAGACTGCTGGGTTGCCTTGGAGACAGAGGGTATTACTGAGGGCTTCTGCTTCTGGTGACAGTGACAGGCATTTGTACTGTAACGCTGGATGTTTTGTGTATTCATGCATGGGATGCAAACTGCCTGCAGTTCTGGCCATCCAGTCTGTGTCGTGTGTCTGTGTGGGGTTTCTGTGCCCTATACATGCTGTCATATAGTGATACCATGAGACACTAAGAACTGCTGATTCTGATTTCTCAGGTCAGAAAAAATGAGTTTAGAGACAGGTAAGACTTTTGTAGTAGAAAGTTACCTTGGAATTGCTCACAGGTACTGTGGTCATGCCTGGTAAGTATTGGCTGAGTGGTGTTTAGCTGGCTGTGAATGCTCATAGGGAGCCTTTGGTCAGTGCAGCACAGCTCCATCATCTAGTGGTGTTTCATTTGTGCTAACAAAGCCTTTATCCTGCCAGGTGTTTTCCCCAATGGTTATTTGTGTCTCCTTTTTGTGTGGTTACAGTCACTTGTGTACATCATCCGTTCAGATGTATTTGAAAGCCTTATGTGGAAGAAAGGAGCCACCAGGTCATGCTGTTTGCAACTTGGCAAATTGAGTATTTTGTAGAGCAGACAGGGTCAGGTTTCTGATGGAGCTGATACCAGGTGATCCCTGCTGCTGGTAAATGCTTGTGTGAAAAAGCTCCTGTGGGATGCAGCCAGGGCTTCCTCAGCTGGACACGAGCAGCAGTTGGATGTGCCAGCTGGGGTAGCCAGGCTCAGCCACAGCCAGGTCCTCAGGGAGGTTTTGGGTGATGAGGCAGCCCCCAGGACAAGCTGGGAGGTCAGTCTGTGGGTCAGGTGAGAGCCCTGGGCTGACCCAAAGTGCCCTGGGGAAGGGGCCAGCTGGAGCTCAGGAGGCCAGACTGGCAGGGGGAGCTGTGGCTGAGCTGGAGCCTGGCACCCCTGTGGCATGGCTTGGAGGGGCACTGAAGGTCCAGGGAGCCTGGCACCCCTGTGGCATGGCTTGGAGAGGCACTGGAGGTCCCAGGAGCCTGGCACCCCTGTGGCATGGCTTGGAGGGGCACTGGAGGTCCCAGGCTGTGTGGAACTGGGGCTGCAGGGCCCGGGCTGGGTGTGGGTGCAGCTCCCAGCTGAGGCTGGGCAGAGCCCTGAGGGCTGGAAGCTCTCTCACCTGTGTAAAGCAGCGTTCCCTCGGCAGAGCTGACACAGCTGAGGGAGATCTACTGACAGTGTCACCTCCAGGTGTTCTTCACTTGCTTTTGTTGCTGAGATACTTTCTTACACTGGAAAGGACGACACAATACTTATGAAATTTATCATCTGGAGCCTTGCCCAGATGAACAGTGCATGAATGCACTTGGAAGAGTTTGAGCTTTATTATGGTCTTTGAATCAGCAGCTATGCACGATTTGGCAGTCGCTCTGACTGAAAGCTGAATGCTAAAGCCCAGGTTTAAGCTGTGATGAAAAAACGAATGCTTTTGTCCCCTATTTCTATAGCAGCCTGAAATTGTGGAGGTTTGTATGCCTGTGTTTTTCCTGGCTACAGAACTGGGTTCAGTAACATCTGTCTGTGCAGAGAGCAGGCTGGCTGCTGCAGTGCACAGTGGAGCTGCAGCTGGTGCAGAATGCAGCAGTGTGATTTGTACCCACGGTGATCCCGGCCCCCGTGAGCTGTGCTGAAGGGAATGCTCAGAGAGCAGGAGCTGCCTTCCTGGTGTATTGAGCTGTCAAACCTTAGATGTATTATTTGGGATAAAGAACAGATTTTTTTTTCTCCTTATTGAAGTAGTGCAGTCAAAGCTTAACAATGAAGGTAGTTTTCAAGTTCTTAAAAGCCTTCTTGTTCTTTCCAGGTTTAGCTGGAACAATCCACAGCTGGAAATCTCTGATTATCCATTAATTTTCCATTCTTGTCATGGACAACCAAATATAAGAAAGACACAGAAATGTGTCCTGGAAGGACTGGGACAGCAGCCTGGGGAAATGTCTGTAGTGGGCCTCTTGGATTGGCAGTGGTTGGAAATGGGATTATCTTTAATCTCAGCTGGTCTCACATGACAAAACTGATTTAGCGTGGAAAAACATATAGTTTATGTCTGTATAGTATAGACATAGTCCACTAGTCTAAAGAGAAGTTGGAATAAGAAGAAAGTGCTAAACCATTAAGAAAATATATATGCATTTCTGCCTCCATTACTGAGATAAGGCTTGAAGTGCAGTAAAGTAGCTGGGTGAACTGCAGGTATTTGTGGAGACAAACTTCCTCCTTCAAAGAACTAGTTCATTGTTCTGGTAATCCACATGTGAAGAGTTTTGACAGCAAATTCACTCAATCTTAGGGGGGTTTCTTTTGGTCCATTTATGCAAAAACTCAGACTAAGATTATCAGATGTTTCTTCTTTTTCACATGGAAAATCTCAAGGAATAATTGTTTCCTCAATATGGAAAGGAATAACGGTTCTGCAGCTTCTTTGGGGATGCTCCAAGCTCACAGCTAAACAACAAAGTAGTGATGAATTTCAGGGGTCTGAGCTTTTTTTTTTTTTTAATATAACATGTTACTGAACAAAACTGGGGCTCTTTGTAGGAGAATTTATCAATGCCACGACTCTGAATCTCTCTACAGTATTTGTGAAACAAAAACAATGATTACTGAACCTTTCCAGACGTTGTTAGTTACTGCTGTTACTGGCTTTGTGCTACTGGTTTACCAGTTTTGGTTTTCTTATGATCATCTCAATCCTGGTTAGACAGGACTGTTTTAGAGGGAAAAAGAAATTTTAAAAGGCTTTTGGGTTTGATTGTTTGCATATGATGTGGCAAAGTAAGAAATGGTTAATAATAGAAGCCAGTTAGGCTGAATTGACTTTCCGTGGTATCTCTATGTCTGTGGCTTCCTTGTAGCACAGGAGAAAAGAGGGCAGTCTGCTGTCTTGAAATAATTGCAGGAAAGATAGACTCACTAATTAGAACCAGAGTCAGGGTTTAAATAACATTTCTTTTCTGAGCAAGTCCAGTGCACTGGACAAATTGCAGCTGCTTTACTGAGGTTGGAGCTGCAGTTGCATTTGGATTTGAACACACTGGGCAATAAAATCATTTTTGCACAGTGCTGATTCATTTATATATTTGCTTATTAAAAATTTAAAAATACATTATGTGTTAATACACTAAAGAAAACACGGTTTTCTGATTCAGATGATCAGTTGGCTAAACTATTGTCTGCTCCTGCTTAAGACTACATCTCTTTCATTTTGTTTGCTTTTGGTTTATTTTTGTTACTACATCCCCGAGATTTCTAAGTTAGCCTGAGGAAGTAAGATGCAATCCTGTGTCCAATGCATATCTTGGACTAAATGAGATTTTAAAAATACAGGACTGGTTCATTTAATATCAAATGCTCTTCAGCCATAAACTTAAAAACTTCATGCCGTGAGAAGTGGATCCTGTGATGCTTTTGTAAATAATGCATATAGAGCCTGATGCAATGCAAAGGAAAATAATTAGACTTCAGATTGCCTGTGGGCAGGCTGTGAGAATTTTTGTATGCATTTACTTGTTCATTCTTCATTGTGCCTCTTCTCATCATTTGAATCTGGTGCCACAGGCTTGGATGTGCTATTTTCCCTTTTTTTCCCCCCCTGAATTTAGCTGTCTCCTTCACCCAAGCCATTTCACAAATATCTATTAGTTTTCTTTTCAAAGGGACATGATGCAGAAGAAGCAGGGGGAAATGTCTGTAGTAAAGCAGGATGAGGCAGGAGGCTCTGTACAGCCTGGTGTCCACTCCGTGGTGCTTCCAAAGTCCCTAACTTTCAGCTGTCCAAGTAACAGTGCCCATGACTGATTCCTGGAACCAGTTCAGTTGGACTGGGGACTTCTGGCAAGCTGGGTGTCCCTTGTTTCTGCTGGTGGGAGGCTGTAGGGTTTCAGGAAGGTCTGGGTGGAGAAGGGAGGAACAAGATGGGTGTGGTAAGATCCCTGAGTGCTTTGACAGCAGGGACAGAGGGGAAGCAGACCCCTCAAGCACCTCAAGGTGGCTTCTCGCAAGCAGGTTTTTTATTTCCACACCTTCCATGCTTCCCCTTTCTCAGGAGTGCAGGATTGGTATCCCTGGCCTGCTGTTCCTTTCTGCAGCGTGCTCAAGACAGAGGCTGCTGGGGGAGGGAAACAAACACGGGGAATTTGTTCAGATGCAACAATTACAGAATCCCTTCACTCTGTGTGCACCTCTGTCCTTCGCTGTTGCCACCAAGGAAAGACATGGCTAGGAGGAAAGACAGCTAATTTCCAGGGCAGTTTTCTCAGAGGAAAACTACTTAAAAACAAACAAATCACAGACAGTTCCTGGTGCTGGTTGTAAGACACACTAAAAATGGTGGTTGTTTTACACATTGTTCATTTCTCATGAGGTAATGGTGATTCAATTGTAACGATTGGTACAGTCTGTTTTCACAAACTTTGATGAATTTAACTTGATGTTTCCTTAAGCAGAGTAGAGGTAGAAATGAAAAAATGTTTATACATGTCAGTTGTGGAGTGCTTTTGGAAATAAACAGCATGTTCTTTTGCTGGCAGGATTTGAAATCTAGCAATCAGCGAGATGAAATTGCTGCAGCACGTGTATCCCTGAAGGAAAATTCTGCATTCCTACATTCAATATGTTCAGCTTGTTTGGAACATTCAGATGTTGCATCCCTTACAGCCAGCAAGGATTCAATTTGCAATGAAATACAGAATGCTCTCAATGTAATTTCTAATGCTTCCCAAGGAGTTGGAAATAAAGTGGAGCAACCTGCACCTCGTACAGCTACGCTTGGAAGTGCACTTGATGAGCTTGAGGTACGTAAACGTGTGAGATGCCAATATTCTTGGAAAAAAGTTTTTTAATTTTTTAATAACTATTGGTATCATAAATGATGAGCCTAAAGGCATTAAAGATTGTTGCTCTGCTTAGTCCTAGTCTAAATGGTATCGCTTGAAATGATTTCATTGAGATGGTTCATTGAAATGATTTCATTTCCTTCAGAGGAGTTTGGAATGAAGGCTTCACGTGTGTTCAGTATTTGGCTTCCTTCAAACAGGGCAGCATTAGCTCCAGTTGTGTCTCTGCTGCTGGAGACAGGCACATCCTGCAGGAAGTGGGCAGAATCCAGGAGTTCAGTTTGCCCAGGAGTGATTCTCAGCTGACAGTGCCCACTGCTGCCTTGGCTGCATTTGAGCTGCTACCATGCAAGCTGAGTCCTTGTCTCCAGAATGTGTCAGTGGGATCATTCTGTAATTTGTATCATCAAGCAATTCAGGAACCTCATTATATTTGCTGCTTATCATGAAATAAAGTGACATAGCTAATATGATTTCACCACCTCTGTATTTCTGCCTCCATTACTGAGATAAATACCTGGGGGAAGGCAGCACTTTCTCTATTCCTGACCTCATCTGAAGCTTTTCTATGGAGCTTTTCCTTCTTCTCATGGCTGCTCTGGCTCTCACCAGTGTAATTTCCCATTGTCCTGCCACAAATGGTGAAAGATCTCCTGTAGGTGAGGCTGCACACCATGATCTTCGTGGGTGTAACTGATGTAGGCCCAGATCAACAAAAGGAATGTTTGTTTCTGAATACATTGCACATTTTGATTGTGAATTCTTGGACTTAGCAGATCTCAGCATCCCAGTGCTAAGACTGTGATACATTTTCAGGATAACTGATGTTAGGACTGATGGTAGTAGATTTTTATCTAAAATTTTCAAAGGAAGATTAAAGAAATGCATTGAAATATGACACAGATTTTGTAGTGGCAGTTTATTGATCACAAAAGGCCTCTCTGGCATGCTCAAAGTCAAAGTAGACAGGTTTTTCCCTGCAGAGGAGCAGGCTACAATTGCACGTTACGAATTTCAAAATTACAGTTCCTCATCTATCTTCCTAATAAATGGAAGTAAAAAGAAACATGTAAGACTAATACATAACATGTTACAGTGTAGCTGTGAATGACAAATGAGATTCCTTATATGAGACCCTGGATTTACCTGGATTGCTTGAAAATTTAAAAAAAAAAAGAGAAGTGTCAAAAGGAGTGCGTTTTATTACTGCAGATGAATTAATCTTGACTCTGTATAAGCAGTACTATTTAAAAATGCAGTAACATTTATTATTGTTCTAAAATTTGAAATTTTTGATGATCACAAAATGAGGAAAAAAGTTTTTTGAACTGAATTTGTTTTTACTTGGAAATGTAAGAACATAGAAGTCTGATTGTAAAAAGCTGTTTGTTTATCAAGTTGTAAATATGTTTTTACCTAGGTAGCACAAATGGGAATCGAAGCTGTGTGAGTTAGATAAAGCACAATTTATAGAGCATTTAACTTCTGAAATGATTTTATGAGTTAGATGGTTACACTTTTCTCGCTTTACAGAAAGTTCTATTGGCTAAGGACCTGAAATAACCTTTGCTCTATCTTCTTGTTGCAAATACAGTGCCATGAAATAGATTGATGCAGTAAATAGTCTGGTGGGAACAAATCTCATTAAATGTTTATACTGTGGAAATGTACCCAACAATCTATATCTAGATGTTTTGCAGTATCATTCTTCCCTTGCCAGTGCTGGCACTATGAAAGTTATTAGAGATTTATAGGTGAGGAAACCACCAGTAAAATTAGAGCAGCTAACTCTTAAATCAGTAGATTCTCAACAATTTCTCTTAAAGACTCCCTATGACTGCTGTGTCATTTGTAAATAAACACAAAATTATAACTTTAAAATTTAATTGCATGTTAAGATCTGTGAAAAGAGCATATTGGGTGCAGGTTATCTAATGCCTTTCCCTGGTCTTTGATCTCGTGAGTGCAAAGAGATTTCTCACCAAGTGATCCAGGTCCTGCGTGCCTGAGTCTCTGTCGGTGTGTTCAGCTGCTCTGTGGTCCTTGGGTGACCCTGGCCCCCCAGCTGAGCAGGTACAGTGAGATGCCAGAAGGCTGAAAGTCACTCCAGAACTTCACCAAACACAACCAAGTTTCTGCATACCCAAGGGCCCTCTTTTTTTCCTGGATCAGAGCAGTGAGGGAGACAACAGGGATCTAATTACTCCTCTTAAATGCTCCCTTATGCTGGAGTCTTGGAGCTGCTTCAGAGTAGCTGACCACTGTTCAGCCTGGTAAATCAAACCCACCAGAGACTGCTTCCTGTGTGTCTGGTGTCTTCTCATTGTGTCTTTCCTGCATAGATGTACTGATTATGAATAAGAAATGAAATTATTTGAAGAATTTTACCTGTAGGGCAGAGTCTGAAATCATGTTTTCCCAGCTGTTACTGCCTAGATTTTTTTTTATTCAGAAGTGAACCAGGAGCTTTTTGGCCAGTGCTATTTCTCCATCTTGGTGTAAACTTTCTCCTAACTGTCTCCCAAAGGAGGACATTTCTGTTTTGGGTCAGCTGAGATTTGAAGGCAGTCATTTTTCCAGCTGATTGTATAATTGGCCGTGGCCACCATGTGTGTCTTAGTCTTCCCCAGACAATGAAGGTGTTTTTTCTGCAGCAGCACTTCAGTGTTCTGCCTGCCAGGTGTGTTCTGCATTATGATGGGCACTGCATGTACAGCTTGGCATTGAGGGGCTGCTTGAGATACAGGAGCTTGTAGGGAAGCTGCTGCTGCAGTGAAGAGTGGCCCTGTGGCACAGCTTGAGCAGATGTGAGGGACCCCAGAACACCTTGGTGTTAAGGGCTCGAACAGGAATGAGGGAGGCAGAATTTCAAATCTCTAACACAAGCATGTGACCCAAGTCTCCTTGCCTCACCATTTAAGCTTTTATCTTATGGTGTTCTAATATAATGCTTTCATTTCTAGCTTAAGCTAGATAGTCCCTGAAATTGTCTTGTTAAATCTAAACTGAAAAAATAATTCCAATCCTCCAGTTTACAATTAGTCTGGCACATCATGGATAAGCACAGATAAGTTCTGATTTACCTAAATTCCCTGTCAGGGTATCTGGCATAGTTTTCTTGTTTAATATTTCTACTGAAAGCTTGAAATCACCTGTGGATGTGATGTAAGAGGTGAACAGGTGTATGTGAAGTCTAGGTTTGGAGATTAGGACCATAATGACATAGTTTCAGATGTTCAGTTATATTAACAGTTACTGGTTTAAATTTCTTCAAATGCTGAAGCTCAAATATACTTACTTTCCTGTTTTATGAAAATCTCACAGTCTCCTTTTCTCTCTCTTTTAGAATATCTGCTTGCCACACAAATGTAATTAATTTTGTCAAGCCAAAAGAGTTGTCTGCTTTGGTTTACCATACCTACTGAAAAGCAAAAGGACACTTATATCTATGTCCTTTGGAAAAATAATTGTTAAACAAAAGCTGTAGATTTTATCTTTGCCCATATTAAGCCTGTTAAAAGTGGCAGCAGTGACTTTCTGCCACAGTGTGGGATTGATTAGACTAAAAATCAGCAGAACTACACTCCTTGTGTAATCTGACCCAGCTTTCTCAGCTGTGAGCTAGCAGTGCTCTGAGTTAAATCCAGAGGTTCTCCTGATCTCTAAAAGACTAAAGTTTATAGGCACTGAACCCCTCTTTGAAACAGAGCTTAAGCTCTGATCTGAGACTCTGAATAGCAGAGAGAACCTGGGTTTGTCTGCAAATGACCTCTGTGTGTAGCCCCACTGGAGAAAGGGAATCTGCCATGGTCAGAAGTGTTTTGGATGCTTCCAGTGGAAAGGGCTAGCAGCACATAATGTCACTGCACTTCCTGCAAGTAAAAAACAAACAGCAGCTTCGTTAAACTGACTTTTCTTACCTGTGCTCCTCTTTTTTCCCAGAATTTGATAGTCCTGGATCCTCTGGCAGTGAACGAGGAGAAGGTGAGGCCGTCCCTGGAGCAGCGGCTGGAGGCGATCATCAGCGGGGCGGCGCTGCTGGCCGACTCCTCGTGCACGCGGGACTCGCACCGCGAGCGCATCATCGCCGAGTGCAGCGCCATCCGCCGGGCCCTGCAGGAGCTGCTGGCCGAGTACCTGCGCTCCGTGAGTAACACGCGGGGCGCTGAGTAATGAACACGGGGCACCGAGTAACGAACGCGGGGCAGCGAGTAACGAATGCGGGGCAGCGAGTAATGAACGTGGGGCACTGAGTAACACACGCGGGGCACTGAGTAACACACACGGGGCGCTGAGTAATGAACACGCGGGGCACTGAGTAATGAACACGGGGCACCGAGTAATGAACACGGGGCACCGAGTAATGAACACGGGGCACTGAGTAACACACACGGGGCGCTGAGTAATGAACACGCGGGGCACTGAATAACGAACGCGGGGCGCCGAGGAGCGAATGCGGGGCGCTGAGTAATGAACACGGGGCACTGAGTAACGAACGCGGGGCGCTGAGTAACGAACGCGGGCACGCTGAGGAACGAACATGGGGCACCGAGTAACACACACACGGGGCACCGAGTAACAAACATGGGCACTGAGTAACACACACGGGGTGCTGAGTAAAGAACGCGGGCACGCTGAGTAACGAACATGGGGCACTTAATGATGAACACAGGGGCACTGAGTAACAAATGTGGGGGCACTGAGTAACGAACTGGGGCACTGAGTTAGGAATGCAGGAGAGCTGAGTGACATTTAACACAGGGGAACTGAGTAACAGACACAGGGCCACTGCATAATGCAGGGCAAGTGAGTAACAAACGCGGGGCAAGTGAGTAACAAACACAGCGCAACTGAGTCATGCGTGGCCACTGAGTAACACAGGGCCCAGCTCGGGCCTGCCTCAGCACCTCTTGCTCTGGGAGCTTAGCCTTTAACTAAGCATTAAAGTGCAGTCTAACCTGCATTTTGCAAAGTGATCTTTTAAAGGTTGAAAGGGACATTTTTCTCCAGAAATCTAAGTGCAAACTAGATGCACATCCCCAGAATGTGTCTGAGTTGTGTTATGTCGTGTGTATAAAGTCTGTGGAAGATGCCACACCACAGATGAAACATATGTTTAGGTTATTTTATGCTTGTTGTGAGCTGTCACTGATTCAGAACAGACAATCTTTCATATGTCAGAAGCAAGAATTTCTTCGTAATACCACTTCCTAGACTAGAGTTTGGAAATGTAATCTCTGTTCCTGTAGAATGCAACAATTTAAATAATGATTTCTTAAAGGTAAGCAATCTGTTAGTGTTGTTTTCGAGTAGGGTGCTGACACCAGAAGAGGAGAAGAGCACCAAGTTACAAGTGTTAGAATGACTAAATTGCTATATTGGGAAGACAGGAGTGTTGGGTAAATCCAGAAATCTGGTTGTCTGACATGCTTGTAGCTGTGAATTAGAAAAGGAATGTAGTTTGTGTTTTAGAAGTGATTTTTCTTTTAGATTTGAAGAATGGGTTTGACACTTGTTACATTTGGCAGGTAAATGTTGAAACAGTGGAGACTCAATACTGTTAGTATGGGTACACAATGTTAATCTCATGCTTTTCATCTGTAAACATTATCTGTAGGCATAATGTTCTTTTCTAAAGATACCTCAGGATGATTCACTGAGCATATTGAGGGAACAATTGTGTGATACAGATATTTGTTCCCTTTTTGGGAAGCTAAAATTCCTTTCTGTTCTGTAAGTCATAGCAGTTAACACAATCTAAAGCTGTTCTAATGAGACTGTTTACTTTGTCTTATTTCATTGTCCTTAGGATAATGTAGAGTAGGGACTAACATAATTCTGCATGTCAGATTTTTTTTCATCTGATAGATATTGTACTTTTTGATGTTTCTCTTTGTTTATTAGAAGTTTACAGATGCTTATTAAAGTCAAGTTGTGTATCAGGCCTTACACCAGAGAAAGGTGCTATGAAAGTTATAATCAAAATGCTGTTGAATGCAGCCTTAATTCTTGAACCTCTCTGGAAGTGCTTTACACGTGGGTTAGATAGCGAGATTTCTTCAGCTCTGGTTAGCTTGGAATGTAAATCTTTGGTACATTGTTGTAGCAGATTTCTCTTGCAATGTCTGCTGTAGGGTGGGTCAGGGTTTGCTGTTAAGTGGCTGAAAGTTTTATACAGGAAAAGATCCACCTTTGATGGTTGGACTTAATGATCTTGAAGGGCTTTTCCAACGTAAATGGCTCTATGATGCTATCCAGAGCACGTGGCAGGATGCAGATGTAGTGAACAGCATCCCATATTAGTCCAAAAGATTTCTGTGGGTTTGTCCCAAGAACGCTTTCTGATGAATCTCTGGTGTGAAACTACAAGATTTCAAGCCAAATGGTCTTAAATTCTTAGACTCTTGAAAGAACATTGTGATGATCTTTTCTACTTCAGAAATAATCATGGTTTTAGGAGTATATAATATACAATAGGTGGAAAAGAATAATACATAACCCACCCCACTGACCTGAGAGAGTCAGAAAGCAGCTATTGAAATATGACAGTAAGGGAAAGTGCCATATAATTTACTGCAGAACACAGTGGATGCACAAGGTGGCAAAGACAAGGAAGCAGAAAAGAGAAAATGCAGAAGATTTAAAAGCATGAGGTTACAAATCAGGAGGGAATTACAAGTTTTTAGTTTCTTTTAGAGCTCTTCTTTTATGAATGGAAACACTCTCACTGAGAACAGTTTATGGCTGTTACTGAGACTGTGTTAAGTAAGTTCTTCAATGAGAGGACTACCAGATGTCAGTTACTTTATTTCACAGCTCTAACTCGCTGAAGAAGAGATGATAGATCCAGGAAACAGTGCTGATTTATCAGTGTCTTTTTGGCTCTTCTATTAGTAGCTTCAATAAGCCAGGCCTGGAAATTGAATGAGCTGTAAAGATGATGATGGCCATTTGTTATCACGGCACAATTTAAGCACAATTTACTTTTCCTCTCCTTGGGGACACTGTTGTACTCCACAGGCAAGTGCTCTGTCTGTGAAATACTTCATGGGTGTTTGTCTGTATGCCCTCCTGGCTTGTGCCTGTGCTGAGTGAGCTCCAGAGCCTCTGTGCCACAGCTTGTAGGTGAGAGTGGAAACTTTTCCTTGCCCACAATGCACACAGAGTGAGCTTTGCTCTGGCTTTGTGCTCCTGCTGTGCGGCTCCCAAGCTTGGCCTCCGCGCTGCCATGTCAGCCCTCTGCCCTCCCTCACAAGCTGTGCTGCTCAGCTGCTCCAAAGGGTTTGTTTTCCTGGAGATGGGTCTCCTGTTTCTTCCTGGCACGTTGGCTCCATCACTTGCCTTAAGGCTTCTTCCTGTCTGAGTGTTGCCAGTGGGAGCTGCATTGCCTCAGGGACACCTCACCCAGTGAGTGCCACTCCACAGATGCTCCTCCCGCAGCTGCTTTGCCAGGAAGCTGCACTGTTGGCATCCAGCCTCTCTTTGGCCCTGGTGCTGATGGGGGAGGCGTGCCCTGCCTGGTAAACTTGAGCTTAAACAGGGCCACTGCCAAGGCCTTGGGTGCCTAAATTCTGAGTAGGTTCTGCATTGTCTGTTCTTTTGAAGCTGAGCCTCAGTGCTTGAACTTGAATGAGGGACTTGTCTTTACAAACAATCTGTGGGTCTGCTGGTAGATAAAACTAGCAGTGAGAGATAAAAGAAGCAATGGGGAAGGATTCACTGATTGA